>JAOWBL010069486.1:0-19901 GCA_028564865.1 Zenarchopterus dispar
CAGGTGTGTTGGAGCAGGGAGACATCTAAAACCTGCAGGACACCGGCCCTCGAGGACCAGGATTGGTGACCCCTGACCTAAGTCATCTACATAGGCCAGGTGCCTAGGATGAGCAGACCACACATATAATACACGTTATGATTGGATTATTCTGTTATTGCCCACATGGGCTTTAAATTCCCCAGCAGTAGTCGTTGAGCATCACGTCAATCAGTCAGGACCCAGAGACTCCAGAAAGCCTAAGTACTCCAGACTGCCATTAGGAGCATCAGTGTAAACATTAGTCAAAGCCTGGGTACTCTGACCTCAAGGTGCATCAAAGCCAACACTTATCTTCACTTTATTAACTCCATCCAATAACTTATGTCAATTCAGTTTGGGGTCAGAAGGGCAACAACAGTAAATGCCCAGGCTTCCTTCTCCACAACCACCACTACCAGCCCTTCCCAGAGGATACTGAGCTTTTCCCAAGCCAGCCCAAAAATATGACCTCTCCAGTTTTGTGCAAGGTTTTCTACCTAAGGCAAGTTTTGCCTCAGGTTCTCCTTCCAGTTGAACATGCCACATTCTCCCCAGAAAGGCAAACAGGAAGGATCCTAACCAGAACACCAAACCACATCTGACCGGTCCTGTTGATGTGGAAGAGAGGCAGCTCTACTCTGAGTCCTATTTGAATGGCAGAACTTCTGCTTCTGTCCCCAGGAGAAAATCCAACCATCATGTGAAGAAAAGCCATGTCACACACTTAGATCTTGAATTTTTCTTGTCAGTCCTTAAGTGAACTCCGAATTCCTGTGGAGGACTAGAGACCACAAAGGGCAAAGATGACAGTGTTTGTCTTGTCCATCCATCCATCTTCTATACCCACTGAATCCAATTACTGGGTCACGGGGGTCTGCTGGAGCCAATCCCAGCCCATTGCAGGTGAGAGACAGGGGTACACCCTGGACAGGTCGCCAGTACATCTACACATACATAGACAACCATGCACACTCACATCACATCAATTTAGAGTTCCCAATCAACCTTATATAGATGTTTTTGGACTGTGGGAGGAAACCAGAGTACCCGGAGAAAACCCACACAAGCACAGGGAGAACATGCAAGCTCCACACAGAAAGACTCCTGCCTGCTGGGAGTCCACCCAGGAACCTTCTCGCTGTGAGGCAACAGTGCTAACTATTAAGCCACCCCTAAAAACTAGTGTGTTCATGCTGGGGGTGCTCAAATGCAGGAGATTGAAAACAAACAATGCTGGAGGAAGTAAGAAACAAACAAAAGCAATCATCCCCAAGACAAGAAGAAGCACATGTAACAAACTTAACTACATGATGATAAAAGCACAACAAAATGATAACAAACCAGCCAGGAAGACTATTTACATGAACAAACAAACAAGGGACAAGGAGACACAGGTGTCCACAATTAACAAAGGGGAGAACAAGACAGTTACACACAAAGAGATGTTCTTTCAAATTAAAACAGGAAATAAAGCTAAATTTAAAAAATCTCAAAATTAAAGAGCACAAGTGAACCAAGGCTGAAATTTAAAGACAACTAAAGAAAAATCAGACAACTAAAAAACAAGACCTTGAATGTTTGTTGTTAGTCTGCATTTGTAACGGTTGTTAGAAACAATAGCTGGTGTTTGTGAACACTCTTTGATGTGCTGAACAACATTTATGAAAGCATAAGAATATTAGAAATAATAATTATATAATAATTTATAGCTGTTCTTCTGAATGAGACCCATTAACACCAGCAGATTGTACTGCAACATCTAATAATGTTTATTAATGTAAATGTTGTTTTTAAATTCAGTTTAAGGTAGATAAACTCAATACTGCTTTATGCTGCCACATCAAACAACATTCACAAACTGACTGCCAATTTTAAAGCATTAAAATTTGTTCTTCCACTGTTGCCTTCAGTTCATGTCCATGTTGAAGCAGTTTTCATTTTTACCATAATCCAGAAGATTAAGATAAGAGTCTACTGCAACTATAGTTTTGTTTTTGTTTTTTTTTTTTTGTTTAATTCAACTTCTTTCAGCTTTTCCTACAGTGATCTGCAGATTGATTTGGTTTAGGTGATCTGTTGGATGTCCTTCCCAAAATAACCCTCCCCACTTAAAAAACCCCCCCCAAAAAAAAACGCTTTGTTCATTCTTTTTCATTTGTTTCTTTTCTACAGATGTACTTTAGCCGTTAATTATGTTGCTCTCAGTTTTCTCATCGGTCTGGATAATCCTGCCACTCTGACTCTGTTGGACCCAGTTCTTGAGTCAAGCCCAGCAGATGGGTTGGGGTCATGGCAGCAGTAGTTTCCTGGTGCTTTTGTTTTCAGTTGGCTCTCAAAAACCCAGAGAAATGCTTCTATATGAGGCGCTGGGTCTGAACCAGGACATGAAAGTCTTTGGTGAAAAAAGTCCAACAGATGAGGACCAGAAACAGGCCCAGTTATCCAGTTACCCAGTTCTATGGCTGATCAAAGCTGATTTTTCTTTAAATCTTTGAATGTAAGCCAAAAAAGAAGCGATAACAGGACAGCACCATGTTGCCCCATCTGGTAATATTTCTACCTGACTCTATTCCTAAATGTAAATGTAAATAGACATTATATCAAGAGCTCCTTGGCCACCTTTTATCCAGGAAACAATTATGGAAACTTACAAGTGGTGGTGCTGTCACCAAGATACAGCTCACTTCTGCAGTTGAAACACTTGTTATGTGCAGCCAGGCCAAGTGAACCCCCTCCCCCTAAGTCCCTATATCAACGTACTAAACCCAGAGAAGACCCAGTGCTGCATCAGCCAAAATGCTTGAGCATCACTGTTACACATGCTTTTCGTCTTCCAGTGAGAATCGATTTAGATGTCTGTGGTCCTGTAGTAAAACAGAGCCAGTTGGCAAACAGAATTTGCTACGTTATCTTTTAGGGCAGCATTAGAGAAACTTAGCCTTTGTGTAATTTAGCCGTTAAATCCAGCTCTCCTTTGCTGCAGAAATGGAGAGACCTGAATCTGCAAAGACCAAAAATGACAAAAGAATAACATAAAAAGAACCCCTGCATGGCTAGTTGTGTTTAATCTTTCAGTCTTCTCTGAATGAAGTTCATATCCAGAACATTTCTGAGGATGTTGTTGTTCTTTCACGCAGAGGTTTCACACATCCCGTCAGTCGTTTGGTTTCAATGTGTTTTTTCAGAGTGATGAATCAAGCATGCAGACAAGTTGTCAGATATATGAGCACAGCTTGAAGCCATTAAGACGATTTACTTACATATTCACTCACAGATAAGGTGTAAATCAAACTTTTGTAATATATCTGCCCGAGAAATACAATTGTGCATGTTTAAAGAATATTTGTACTTGCAAAAAAGTTTTGGAAGTCACTAAGACACCAAGAAAAAACTTAGGTGAAGATCTGCTCATAGACACAAAGCAGAAAACTGCATGGAAAACAGCTCTCAAAGTTCCCACGCTGTGTTTGACTCTGAACTTCAGACTTTGATGCTCTCATTACACCTTCAACTGAATGAATGGTGACAACTCTGCCCAATCAATCTGTCCAGTCAGGACCTTGAGACATGTAGAGTGGTGCGTGGAGCAGCCAGTGGTGTCTCAGTGACCATCCCAGTTTGGCAGAAGATGATGGTGGCAGGTTTTTTGGGCATCTGGTCATTTCATTGTATCAGAGGAAATAATTTGAATTCTTTGCAAAATCAGCTCAGATGTACACTCCAGAGGAGACAACCATGTTGTGAAAAGTAGGATCTCATCTGCAGTCTGCTGGGTGTGGAGCATCAAACAAGATACATGTTACTGCACTGAGAGACCTCAGCCTTTCTCCAGAACTCCAGTCTGCTCTGGACTTCTGGTAGAAATCATCAGTGTTGCATCTCCAGTCCAATCTGGTGTCCAGGTGAACACAGATGTATTTATACTCCTCCACCACCTCCACTTCTCCCAGATTGCAAAGTGTTAAACTATTCCTGCTTCTTCTAAAATCCACTATCCTATCCTTTGTCTTGTTCATGTTCAACATGAGCTGAACCAGTCCACCAGTTCTCTGTACTCAGTCTGGTCCAATACTGATACACCTCACAACTGCAGCATCAACCTCAGTTTCAGCGTCATATATTTGTGTTCCCAGAAGGGCAGTTGGCTTTGCACTAAAAAAGGGCAATACATAAGACACACACACACACAGACACATAAAAACAAGTCTTAGACATCAGTGTTATCATTAAAATTTAATTTATCATCAGTTAGAGTCCAAAGGTACTCGTATCTCTCTTGAAACTCCTCCTCCTGACCCTTCATAATGGTGGTCAGGGATGATATAAGCTGCTGTGGAAAATCAGCTGAAATGTCTTTTGCTTTGGCAACATTAAGTCTCAAAACTAAGTTACACCATTACAACATTAATTCATCAACAAGAGGACCATGATCATCTTCACTGTCTAGGTTTCTGAGTATTTCTGCAAATGACAGGACTCTGACTTGTACAGGAAGTTTGAGGTATACAGAGTAAAGAGGAATGGTGAGAGCACAGTCCCCTGTGGTACTCCTGTGGTCAGCAGCAGGCAGTAAGTAATCCAGTTGATTCTAGAGGCATCCGCCTGTGACAGGGTGAACTGTGTTAAATGCACTGGAGAAATCAAATAATTTGATCTTCATAGCACCGCTGCTTTGTCCAGAATCTGGACTCCAGATGATAACTTGTTTGTGAATGATGGCGCCTTCTGGATTACCTTCCCTGCACAAGAAAATTCTACTGGCTCAGCTTGACGTTGATGAGGAACTCCAGAAACCTTATGTCATCTGTGACAGGAACCAACACAATCTGGACCTTGATCGTTGTTCTGGTTGGGTCTCTCCAGCTACGTGTTCACCAGACAGGTGTGTAGTATCTTCCATTTTCTAGAGAGGTGATGATGGGGCTGTATTAAGATCCACGCTCAAGGTGGATCTGAAGGTCTGCGAGGCTGGAGAAGGACAGGAGGAACCTGCTCCTCCATCTGAGCTGATTCATTAAAAACATGCTAATTTCACTGATTCTGCTCCACTTACCATCAGTCTGATTCCTCTTCTGCAGGAAGTCAGGAATTGTTTTCATTCCTGACAAACATCCCACAAATTGTTCTACTGGAGCACTTGTTCTTTGTATGTTTATTGAAGCCAAAACCTAATAATGAAGAATTTTGACATGACTAAAAATTAGGAAAAATTAAGAAATCTTCAAGGCAGTGGACATATATGGGTGCAGCTTGTCAAATGGTTTCAGCTGATATGGAGCACGACTGAGAAAAGGAGAAAGAACGTCTGTGATGCTCCATTCCACACTACTGTTACTCCAGCTATTTCTAAAGTTTATCCAAAAGCAACTCCACATATCTAGATGTATAAAATGTGTGATACTCTGTTCACAGAGCACAGCCGTGCAACACTTGATAGTGTTTGTTTCTCTTGTGCCTTCATAGCAATGAACCAATCAGTAACCAATAACCATTAAAATTTTTATTACACTTCTGCAAACACTAGTTGTCTGTCCACAACTGACCTAATGGTAAGTCATCCCTCCTCCCCTAGGTACTGTTGCTAACGTGATCAAATGTCAATTGCTTGTTTGAAAACTTTGTCCCGAGATGTTTCAGACATTTAGTCAAATATTTTTAGTTGTTTTTTACTTGATTTGGTACAAAAATAATCACCGCCTGTACAGTCATCTTAGACATAAAAACTAACTATTGAGACCATAGTCATGTTTTAAACCATGCTGTAAAAAATGTTTATTTCGTGCAGCAAAGTTGAACATTTTAACATGATGGTCAGTGGAGACTGAACCACTTTTGGAGCCAGCCTCTAGTGGTCAGGTAAAGAACTGCAACTTTTCTTTGTTTCGCACTGGCTTCAGTTCAGAAGTTGGATTCTTGGCACTTGAACAGATACAGATGTGAACAATCTGGAACGCTAGGACTGAGGGAAGTCAAACATAACAAACAAAGACACACGCTCTCAAACTAAGAGAGGATGTAAATCAACAAGGCAAATAACCAGACTCAAAGGAATACAAGAAAATGAGACAAAGAAGAAAACTGAAGAAACAGAAGAAAAGACAGCAGTTACACAAAGAGCAACAAGGTCTTAACAGACGCATAAAAAGTTGAACTTTTCTCAACTTCTGATGGGAGCAACATTTCCACCATGATGCTATGGACCTATAACTCAGTTCAGCAACATTCGACTTCCTGCCATTCAGAGAATGAGGAAGCTGAGGACACTTCCAGCATGGAAGTAAGGTGTTATGGTGTCTAACTGAACATAGCAAGCAACTGGATACCACAACTGTCTGACTGGACCTAGCATAGAAAAGAGAGTTGAGCTTTTATTTTGAAGGTTCCTACCACAATTTCTTCCTTTCCTGCCTCTCATAAACTCAGTCAGTCATGTGGGCATCATAAAAGGTACAACAGTGGCTTCTTGTTCATTTACCAATTGGAGCCCATATTGGTGTACACGTGTTGCATTGCAAGTGGTAAGCAAAACTTTGACTCACTCTTTACCTAACTCTTTAATATGAGCATTTGTTCAAATTATGTCCAAAATATTACAAGCATCAACCCTCCTCCAATTCTCTCAGAAGAAAAAGCAACCATGGGATTTCAGTAGCTGCCTCAATTCTCTGCACCGGCTTACTTATCAAAATAAGAGCTGCTCGAACCATTGTTACATTTAGATCTTGTTTTAAGACCTATCTCTACTCACTTGCCATCAGTTTAAGTTCAGATTTAATATTGTGTTGTATATGGTGTGGCATTAATAACCTTCCATGTTTCCCCCCACTTTGTCTTCCAGTACAGTCATGTAAATAAACGAGCCAAAATATCATAGAACAGGATGCCAAAGATGTTTAAAAGAAACTGTGATGTGCACAACAGCTGTATTGTGTGCATATGAGCATCATTCACCAATGAATGATGGGAAAATACAAATTACACAGCAGATATAGGAAGGGTGAATAGAAAGCAGGACTGAGATTGATGTATTATGCCAGGTCAGTGTTGCTGCAGTTGCATTTAGATAATAGCCCTGGCTCAGCAACACACAGCCTGCTCAACGCCATTAGAGATTAGCCTGAGAAAGCTGTTTCCCTGCCTGCTGGACCCAGGCCAGCTCATGACCACTCAGCTTTATGTAGCTCATCTGTGCACCTGCAGTACTCACGAGTAAATGTTCACTGATTCTGTAGTTATGTGTACAATGTCCAATTGCGCTCAAACAGAACTCAGTATTTACTATCTGGCGAGGCAGAATTTCTTTTAACTGCTCCAGCACTAGTGTCTGCAAGTAACGGCTCTGTTGCTCTTAGATTTCAGAGTACTTTCCTGCATTAATACTGTCATCACAGAAGTGGAAAAAAGCTTCTCTAAAAGCACTGATACAACCCCGGACCATGACAGAGGCTGGATTCTGGACTTGTTGCTGTTAACACCCTGGATGGTCGGGTCCGTGGCACACATCACCCATTTCTTTGAAGATAGATCTGGAGTAGTGATTCATCTGACCACAACACACTTCTCCACTGATGAATCCTCTCAGATAGCTCAGGACCAATAGATGCTTATGGCACTGTAAGATGAACATGTAAACCCATTATTTAGAGATGCAGATCCACGTTACCTCACGAAGAAGGTCCACTATTTCAGTTTTGTGCCTCAAAGGTCAAAGAGCACTACCTTAATAGTTTCACTGCTACTTGAGATTCTTCTGACATTCTGTTGCATAAACTGATGAAATTATTAGTATAAAATGGCACAAAAAAATATAGACATTAAACTTATATGTTTTCTTTGAAGTTACGTCTAAGAAGTTGCTATCTTGTTAGAATCCAGATTTGACAGTGACCAAGAAACTCCTGGAAGCTGAACCACTTTAAAATTGATGCCATTTTGGTGTGAAACCTTTGTTCTACTCAAATACTTTTATAAAAAAGCAGTCAGTAGGGAACCAGAAGCAATAAAATGATCATTAAAACAATTTAGTATTTTGGCTTTATCAGATATGTTTTGTCCATCTTTGATGATGTATGCTGGTAGTTCTATACTTTTGCAGTGTCGTGACAATGAATTTATAGTTTTCCAGAATTTATTCGACTGTTGAAAATTTTTTGTTATTTCTGAAAGAAAATAATTAGATTTGGAACTTCTGATTGAAACTGTGCATCAGTTTTGCAACTACCTATGAAGCAACCAGTCAAAGTTGAGTTTTGATTTCCTGGCTTTTGCCCTTGTCATATTACATTTGTGGAGGAATTGCGACAGTTCGGGTGTAAAACAAGGATTGTTTTGGCCTTTTACTCTGAATTTTTTGATGGGAGCAAGCTTCCCAACTATGCTAATAAAACCATCATCAAAGAATTTCCAGGCATTGTCAACATCAGCAATAAAATACAGTTTTTCCAAATCGAAGTCACGAACAAACCCCTGCTCAGAGCAGTGTTTCATATCTTGTCAATAAAATGGGCTTGGTTTTAGGAATTCTTGCGTTCCTGAATTTAGCAATCACGCAATAGTCACTGATACCATTTGGGAATATTAAGGGTTTAAAGTCTATCATTTGTCATGAATTATGGCCATTGTGGAGTTGTTAAAATACCTCACCAAACTTTGCTCCTGTGATTTGTTGAGTGAGTTTCCAAGTTAAATGTTAACCAACCCAAGTTAATGGTTACACTTTAATATGATGCTCAGAAAGAGCTGCATGTTAGAAGCATGAAGAGAAAGCTATAATTATAGCGATATATAGTGATGGACAGCCACAGCCAGGAAGACCACGGAGCAATGTCTTCTAATTAAGGATCACTGACCAATCATCCATTCATTCACTGGATTTTAGATCAAAATCCACCCAGACATCTACTGCAGGGCACAGGGCACCTGACCTTAAAGTTTGTTACAACCTCCTCAAGAGCAAAGAAATTTGTCCTGGTTTCCAGCGCTGCGAGAAAAAAATGACTTCATTTTTCTCTGGCAGCCCTGGTTTGGAAGTTCTCACAGATCATTCTCAACACATCATCTGGGCAGAACTTTTTTCTCCTTAGTTGTATGATTGGTTGGAAATTTGAGGTGGGGATGGTTGGTACAGAAATTCAGAAACATTATCTTCACTTCTCCACTTGGAATTTATACTGCAACTCTGTTCCCACCAATCACAAATAGTAACAACACATCCTCCTCCTCCTCTGCTTCAAACACGTCCTCCTCCTTCATCAACTCCTAAACTGTCATCTGCTGTTGTCACAGTGCTGTTGCTCCTGTTGTGGTACCAGTAGTGCAATGGGAAGGGCCTGTGAGGACTTCCAGGAGTTCCATTAAATCAGTGTTTCTCAGTTCCAGTCCTCGTGGGCTGCTGTCCTGGATGGTATAGATGTTGCCCTGCTTCAGCCCACCTGATTCTCATGAATTATCATTAGCAGGCCGTCATCCAGGTCTGAACAACTCTGTCAATAACACAGCCAATTGTGTCATGGTGTGAAGAAGCAGGGCAACATCTAAAACATGCAGGACAGCAGCCCACGAGGACCAGAATTGAGAAACACTGCATCAGCTGAAGATCTCCTGGAGTGTGAGCTGAGCCAAGTAATTCCAACAAACCCTAACTTAACGGTTGGGTGCAAATAATAAAAATAATCCATCCATTTTCCACACCTGCTGAATCCAGGTACTGGGTCACAGGGGTCTGCTGGAGCCAATCCCAGCCTATTTCAGGCGATATGCAGGGGTACACCTGGACAGGTAATCAGTCCATCACAGGGCCCCATATACAGACAAACAACCACGCACACACCTACAGGCAATTTAGAGTTCTCAGTCAACCTCACATGCATGTTTTTGGACTGTGGGAGGAAACCGGAGTACCTGGAGAAAACCCACACAAGCATGGGGAGAACATGCAAACTCCACACAGAAAGACTCCTGCTGTAGTGGATGTTTTTGATCCAGACCAGAAGCTTTGGATCATAGTTGCCAAATACACTTTTTGTTAGTAGAACAGAGTTCAACTGATAAATGTAGGCTTTTTAGGAGGTGGATGGATTGTTATGTGGCGCAGCGTAAATGACAGCGAGGAGTGTGTGCGCTCCTACAGCAGACTGTATTGATTATTTAATAAACGGCCACGGCCCTGCAGCGACTCTTTAATTTTCTGAGAGCTGTTTGCTATTATGCTGAGTTGGACACTGTAACAGAGAGAGAGAGAGGGCTGGAGTAAGGAAGACAATTAGATTAATTCAACAGGAGGAAGGGAGAAGGAACCAACTGTAAGTTCTTGTGTGTTCTCATGCTGAACACAGCCTTAATCAGAAATGAGTTACGATTTTGTGAAATCATGTCCAAACTGCTGGATTGTGAGGTAATGAGCATGTATTTTTCAAACTAACTGATATTCCTGGATTTTACATATTTATTTATATTATATATTTACATATATTATTACATATTTATGACATCATGACTACTGATGGTAAATAAACTTTTTGTTTGATGATGTTTTAAAATGCACTTTGAAAACTGAAAAAAAGACTAAAGCCACATTCACTACATCTGTTCCTTTTAAAGCCATTTCCACTGGTACCAAACTTACTGGCGCAGTCACAATGGGGTGGGTGTCAGGGGTGGATCCAAGAGCCACCATTCAAAACAACCAAGATGCAGAACTGCTGATAATACAACTGAACCTCAAGTTTTTACTGGAAAAGCAAGAAAGAAAAAAAAAGTCTTTTTCACCATTGTTCTTGGTCAGCGACAGTCATTTTAGATGTGTTTTGATGATTCTGGTCTGGTTGTGCTTTGTCACATCCTTCGTTTCTCTGATTGGTTGTTTGTCTATCTGATGGCATCCACAAACAGGTTCTGATAATCAAAATCAAATCATGATCATTTGTATGAAGAAAAAAAAGAATGACAAAACCTGGCCAGACTATCTCAGGATGCCATGACATCAGCTTTGTAAAGCCAGTGGTGAGATGACAATGACATTTTATGAACATTGTTGTGATCACATAACTACCCTGAAGACATTTACTGCTGTAGGATTAAGAATCAAATCCACATTGAGCACATGTGTAGGTGATATGTTCCAGCTGTACAAGATATGGTTGCAGCACCAACTGATGAGCAGCTGAGATTGAACAAAGCCTGGGTTTGATTACTGAGTTATCAGTGGTTCATTGTTCAGAACATTGAGTTTTCTGGGTGTTCTTCTGGAGAAACTTGTGAATCATCAGCTCCCTATTTTCCATCCAAGTCATTTCAAGGCCATTGTCTGTCTTAGGACCAGTTCTGTGCTAATCAATAAAAAAGAGCTCCTGCTCACTTCAGTGAGAAACCACAACATTGTGACTGCAGCAGTTAAATCATATCTGTGTAAACAGGTAAAGCAGAAACGGGCTTGATTGAGTTTACTGAACTGATGGCAAGTAACAGCCACGTCTGAGTTGTCTTCTCCTCTTGCTTCCTTTTCATCTTCATCCTTATCCTACCAGCCTGTTCCCTCTCTCTTACCTTCCCCTTCCCCTCTTCCTTCCTCTTCATCTCGTCCTCACTCCTGGCCACATACAAAACCCCCACACATGGCATTTGTGCAAAGCTGCGGGAAAAAGTTTGGGAGTTGAATTCTCTCACTGAGAAAAGTGTGGGTGGTAAAACACCCACATCCCCACCATGGGTGCTAGATCCATGTAACTACCAAAAACGAATTAACAAAGAATGAACAGCAAAATGAAGTAGCAATGACTGTCTCCTTGTCACTGACTGAAGTACCAACAAATCAAATGTCACAATGAAAACAAAGCCAATAACATGACAAGGGATAGGTCTGACCACACCAAACAAAAGGACAAAGGTTGCCAAAGTACTGCGTTTGATTTGGATTCTGATAAGTTAGATGATGAATACCTAGTTGCTAGCCCTGTGTTATCTATTGTGAACCAACAGAGTTCTTGCCAAATTACTAATTTCTCATGTGATAGTCTTGCTCACATTTACTCGTATTAAAACCTGATGTCCTTCATGGTGAGATGACGAATGAAACAAAGGATGCAGTGGCATTTACACATTTTATTCTTCTGAAACAAAAATAATTAAAAAGGTTCTAAGTCCAGTGCATAATCAAGCACGAATATTGTATAAATCAGTGATTTTCAACTGGTGAGTTGAGACCTGAAATTGGGTTGCAGACCCATAGCCATATTTGTAAACCTTCATTAAGTGACTGAATAGTTCTACTAGTACAGTGCAATTTATGTATTCAGTTAGTGGATACTCCATTCATCCATCCATCCATCCATCCATCCATCCATCCATCCATCCATCCATCCATCCATCCTCTTCAGCTTATCCAAGGTTGGGTCATGGGGGAAGTAGCCTAAACAGGATAGTCAACAGAACCACATCATCTGCAAAAAGCAGAGACCCAAGGTCACCAAAGTGGATTCCCCCACTTCTCTGGTCCACCTAGAAATGTTGTCCATAAAAGTAATGAACAAACTAGGTGACAGAGGGCAGCCTTGGTGGAATTAAATCCCCACAGGAAATGAGTCTAACTTACAGCAGACAATGCAGGCCAAACTCTGACACCAGATGTACAGGGACCAAACTCCCAGAGAACCCCCCACAGGAGTCCTCGAGGGACACAGTTGAATGCCTTCTCCAAGTACACAAAGCACATGTAGATGGGTTGGGCAAACTTCCATGCCCCCTCCAGGACCCCGCTGAGGGTGTAGAGCTGGTCCACTGTTCCACAGCAAGGACGAAAACGACACTGTTTGTCTTGAATCAGAGATTTGACCCTCCCCTCCAGTACCCCTGAATAGACCTTACATGGGAGGCTGAGGAGTGTGAGCCCTCTCTAGTTGGAGCACAGCGTCCTGTCCCCCTTCTAAAAGGAGGACAGAAGCTACAGCTATATATTCTCTGTATAGTCTTTTTGGAACTACCTCTCAGTTGTTTCACTTTTTTATTTCACCTTTAAGCACTTATAATTCTATACAATCTGAGATTTAGAGCTACGTTAAAGGATGGGTTGGGGTCATTAAGGTGTCCTGGAGCTGTACCAGTTGAAACCCACTAATTTTAATTATTGTTTGATTGTAGTATTATGGAAATATATACATGTTTCTCTCCCTCTTTTTTTTAATAGCATTCTATCATTGTGATCTGCCATCGCCAAAGACGGAGAAACTAATGCACTGCCAAACCACAAATGCAGCATCCTGTAGCTCATAGTAATCTTCTGCATCATGACAGCAGATCACTTGGGGTAAGATTTATTGTGATATGTAACCGTAAAGAGAACTTTGTTTCTTTAAACACCCTGACAAATCCTGAATCCTCAACAATTCTCAACTTTTGATGCTTCACTGTGAGAGTCAGCCAATCAAAACAGTTAAAGGAAATCAATGCAGTTGTACTTGGAGACGGAAGAGTTTCTTCAGTGTGCAGAAGTGAAGAAATGAGCATGAACAAATTTGACTGGTTGATTTTTCTGTGATGAAGCCATGTCATCAGCACCACCCAACAAGCATTAATGCAGTGGCTGCTCTATGAGCATACACTTAGAAATTATCACCATGTTCTTCCCAAATGTTTTATTCCTTTTACTCCATCTAATGCTTGCTGAGGTCCAGATTGTGTCACTTCCTTTTAAAAGGGATCTCCATTGTTCTTTTACAATGAGTTCGTCCTTGTAGTTTGGATACTTTTGGTCAGGGTGAAAACAGAAAAAGATGCCATTTGTTTGGTACCCAGTAGAAAGTCCTGGTTTGCTTGTTGTTCACAATGGCTTTCAAACATCAGATGAGCCAAAAGACACAGAAGACAAAATGTGGTGAAGTCACAACCTGATTGGACAGATAAATGGCATTAATGACTGCTGGAGTTAATGCACTCTTGGGATTTCTGTGTGTGTGTGGTGGTAACTTTACTTGCTTAAATGACCTCAAAGAATCAAGAGTAAATTTAGATGTTATTTACAAAGAATATAGAACAATCAAATTTAAATAAATTTGACCTGTTTTGTTTTTCCTATTTTATCAGTCAGTATCCAGCTAGGCAGTATTTTCACAGTACAGAGAAGAACAAAATGTAACTTGATTAGTTCAAGTTTAGCAGTTCCTTCACTTTCCCTGTTTCCTTTATGAACTTATACTCAAAGTCATATATCTTCCTGCTAAAAGCACATATTTATTATGTATTTACTCTATGAAATTTTGTTGTACTGGAAGTTCTAGGTGTAAAACAACAGAAAGTCCTAGAGGGATCTCCCAAATAAATTACCTGAATGAAAAGGCTGAATGACAAAACATTTTTTTTTTTATTTTAAAAAAGGCTTGGGGATGAAAAGTCCTTGTTCTTGTTCAGTAGTTATGTTTCTATCTAGAGGTCTAGAGGTTGTAGCCAATGCTTTCATTTGGCTGCGGCTGAGTAGCGCACATATGGCATACTTCTGCCTTATGAGATACTTCCAGAAGTACGCATCTCAGTAAATACTTCTGCCTCACACATCTTTGTTTGAAAGGCGTTCATGGGAATGCTGTAAGAGCCCCCTAGAACAAATTATTGTGTTCTTGCATCATACTTACACCAACAAAGTACGTTATTCTTTTAGGTAGTTCCTAAGGTATTCGTCCATCGGCCTTCCAATGTGGCTTTTCATGGCGCATTTGTAGAAAAATTTGGACATGACCATCAACCTGGCCACAAACTTAGGAATAAGCTAGGAACGCTGAAATTTTATAAAGCTGTCTCAAGAAGCCCGTAGGAAATGGTCCAAAAATTTTCCTAGAGTGTTTCCAGCTGTTGGTACAGGTCATTGTGAACGAGTCTTTAATGAGCAACTTCCTCCTGTCGCTGTGTAGAAGATCTGATAAAGAGGATGGTGCTAATTCATTCAATTCAATTCAATTTTATTTATATAGCGCCAATTAACAACAAAAGTCACCTCGAGGGGCTTCACACTGTAGGGTGAAGATAAAACAGTGTTACAAGGAAAATCCCAACAATCCAATGAGCCCCTATGAACAAGCACTTGGCAACGGTGGGAAGGAAAAACTCCCTTTTCAAGACTTTGAATATAAGCAGCAGAAACTTCAGATCAGTTATGAACAAAGCCAGTAAGAGGACGGCTGAGGGTCTGCACAACATTGTGTAGGGCTGAATGCAAACTATGGAGCAGCAAGTGGAAGTCATTGACTGAAGAGAATGAACCTGCTGTGATGCCAACCACAGTCTTTCTGGAGAGTGGTTCTGAAGCCCACTTTCTGAACCTCTGGTCAACACCATAATGTTGGAGATGACCTTAACCCACCCAAGTTAATCTAAAAATGGGTAAACTGGTGAAGCAAACATTCTCAGAAGTTGGTTAGAACATGTTTTTTTTTTTTTTTTACCTCAGTTACACAAGCTACATATTTAGCTTAACCTAGCTAATGCTAATCTATTATACTAATGTTACCTTCCTCCTGGATGAAACTACCTATCAATCCATGTTGTTTTGTTAGCATCCTATGAAATCAGAACTGAAATCAGTAAAAAAGAAAGGAAATGGGTGCTATAAAATGATGCCACGTATGCAAAGATTATTGTTGTATTTTTCATCCTTATCATCACCAGATGAGTCAGTATGTGATACAAAAAGATATGCTAGTCAAGCACATGCCTTAATGAGAATAATTGTGAGATGTTCATTTTCATTAGCCATGTAAATTGTTTCAAATTAACATGACCACATTTAACATGATTATTCGTCTCAACATCCATTCCCATAACATATAAGAACATTTTTACTTGTATCATTTCTAGTGTTTTCTCTATTTACTATGCACAGACTTTATCGAAGCTTACAAAAATTTGACATCCAACCTGAAAAAGCATGTAGCTGAACATTTTTAATTCAAGGCCTTGAGGGCAGCTACCTTTAGTGCTTTTGATTTCTCCCTGCTTCAGCACGCCTCACCCAGATGAACAAATCATCAACAGACCAGTGCAGACCCTCGTGAACTGATGGAGATCATTTATCATTAAGATGGCGTGGTGTAGAACCATCTAAAACATGCAGGATGACAGGCCTTGAAGACCTGCACAGGAGAACATGGACCCAGACTCTATTTAGCTGAAGTTGTTCACTCTCTTTTGTTCACAAAGCATAGATGTAATCTGAAGAACTATCATGAACTGACTCCATACACTTTCTTTTATGTTCAGTCTGTTTTTGGTGCTGACACCACTTACAAGTAAGAGAAAGGGCTTTAGTCGCACCAAGAATAACAATATGCTGTCAAAAAACATAGTTTAAGAATTTAGTTTAAGTTTATTGGCTGTTCAAAAACTATGTTTCCACACTGCGTAAAGTCCAGCTGATATTTTTCTTTATTCAGTTATTTTGTGTTTCTGTAATTGTTGTCATTATTTTTGGAGCTGCATATTTATGCCTTGCAAGTTGAGTTGTACATGTTTTCTAGTTAACCAGAATACCTCAACATGAGCTCACATATTCTCAACTGTGCTCATGCATTGTGAAATGTTTTAAGGTTTTTGACAAGTACTTTGAATACTTGCTTATTTTTTAAGAGTGAGTGCTCTTGCTCATTAACTCACGTAATAATTTCATCAACTTTCACCAGAATTGGAACATTCAACCAGGAACTTTTATACTCTGACTCAAGCTTAAAAAGAAATAACGTAGGGCTGAGCTGAGCAACATCTACAGGTAAAAGACTGAAAACAAGCTTTTAAAATCAGAGTGTTTGGATGGATGAAACCAAGATAAACTTGTTTCACAATGATGGAAGAGAAAAGTCTGGAGAAGGAAAGAAACAGCTGGGGGAGACCTGTGAAGCATGGTGGAGGCAGTGTTATGGTAGGGACAGGTATGACTGCTGATGGAGGAGGTGTTCACTGATGAGGTGACTGCTGACAGAAGTGCAGCGATGGACTCTGAGATGTTCACGTTCATACTCTCTGACCATATTCAGAAAAATGCATTTAAACTGATAGGATGGAGATTTTCAGGAGGATAATGACCACAAACATAGAGAAAAAGCAGCTCAGGACTTTTTGAAGGCAAATAAATGGAATATTATGTTTTCTGATCTGAAGCCAACAGAGCAGTGTTTTAGTTTCTGAAACTGAAGTCACAAAGACCCACAAACAAGTGGGTCAAGTGCAGCGAAGGTCTGGACAAGAATCTCCAGAGGAATCTCCAGACTTCAGGCAGTCAATGACTGCAAAGCTTTTTTTATTGAAGTATTTAAAATCAAGGTTATATTTATAATTGTGTCACTTTGTCCAAATACCTTGAAAGTGAAGGCACTTACCTTAAATTGCCGAAATTTTTATACTGTAAAACTTAAAGTCTGCTATTCTCGCTGAAATCAGGCAGCGAGAGCGAGATGTGTTCTCGCGATAACAGCAGCCCGTCTGGTGTTTCCAGCGGTATTTATCAGCAGCAGTCTCCCTCTACCGTCACCAGTCCTCGGATCTCTCCAGCAGCTCTCCACCGCTCCAGGACCAGCCTTTACCGACGTTTCTGCTCTGACAAGCCCAAGCAAAAGCCGTTTCTATCGGGAATCATTGTCACGGAGCCGGCGGGACAGTATCCGGGACGGAACCAGAACCCGCAGGTCCACGGCTCCGCTGTGTCCCGCAGGAGAAGCCGGGTAAGACAGAAACACCCACCTTCCATATTTTATAGCTTTTATTCTTACATAACAGCTTTGACAGTTCTTGTAAAATTACATTATTATAAGACGGAACCGTGTGTTCTGTCGTTCTTTTAAAAAAAAGCTGTTCGGCTCATGAGGGGATAAACAACATCTATCTCTTTGCATGACAGATTCGATACCTTTAATCTATTTACAGTGATGGTAGTCATGGTTACGAGCCGTTTGCCCCGCTCCGCCGAACCGACACAGGTCGGGCTGCAGCAGGTGACGTTCTCTGTGATGGACAGAACCGGGCAGAACTCCGTGTAAGAAACCGCAGATTGTAGTCCCGAGAGCCGCTGCAGAACTCAGTGAGCACGGCCGGTACCAAGGCGGAACCGCTGAGCCCAGAGCCGCGCTTCGGCTGGACGGAACCACCGAAGAATCACTGACGAATCCGAGCTCCAACGGTCACTTTTATGATATGCTTTTATTCCCACGTTTTTAAAAATTCTGCCCACAACTTCAAAAAACATCACGTGAACGTTGCGCAGTTCCGCGCGGTGCGAAGCCAGGTGCGCCGACCGGACTGGATTCGCGTGCGTGCGCGCGTGCGTGGTGACAGGAGTGTGGATGGATGCGTGGAGGTGCAGGGGTGCAGCTGCAGGAGACAGGCGGGGAAATCGATGCGTGTCGCGCCTCAGTGGCGAGACATGTGCTCACCGTGTGTTTCTGCGCGTGTCGCAAACACGCTCGTGGTTTCAGCGCGCAGCTGCGCTGGAGTGGGCGCACATGTTCACGCTGACGCGCGGGGCTGCTGAAACGCGGGGGTCTGGTGTGAACCATTTTTGGATTTTCTTACATTATATTTTTATTTTTTAAAAGTGCTCCCGTTCCTCAACTCGAGCATTGATTTGATCAACTTTCACCAGAATCGGAACATTCAACCAGGAACTTTTATACTAAAATACTTTGTTCACCTCAGCTTAAAAAGAAATAAAGTAGGGCTGAGCTGAGCAACATCTACAGGTAAAAGACTGAAAAGAAGCTTTTTAAAATCAGTGTTTGGACGGATGAAACCAAGATAAACATGTTTCACAAGGATGGAAGAGAAAAGTCTGGAGAAGGAAAGAACCAGCTGGGGGAGACCTGGGAAGCATGGTGGAGGCAGTGTTATGGTAGGGACAGGTATGACTGCTGATGGAGGAGGTGTTCACTGATGACAGAAGTGCAGCGATGGACTCTGAGAGGCTCATGTTCGTACTCTCCGATCAATTTCTGAAAAATGCATTTAAACTGATAGGATGGAGATTTTCAAGAGGATAATGACAAATTAAATGGCTTTGTAATCACTTTTCTACTCCTTCGATAGTTCGTACTGTTACTATTGCTTACAGAGTGTGGGAAAACAAATACAATCAAGCGTTTTCCTTCAGTTGTTATAAAATGTGCATTATTAACAGACGGCATTGATTTAAAATCAGATATCAAAAGAAATGGGAGTAATAGTTCAGACATGTTGGGCTTGGTTGACGCAGTTCAGTGCTGGGTGGCTGTGGATTTGGAATCAAAACAATCACCTCTTCTGCTTATCATTGAACTCATTTATTTTTCAAATCTCTATTTTTTTATTTTTTGTCATGTGAATGGGGGTGTTCAGGGAACGATGGGCGCTGCAGTCGTAAACAACCAAGGCCGGACAGCGCCAGCGTCGATAGGCGACCCGCTGTCGGTGTAATATTGTCCCTGATTTAGAAGTTTTCTCTCCTGGTGTGACTCAACTTCGGTGTATTTGGTCGGGTAATACACAAATCAGCACAAATGCTTTTTGCCTACTCTTTGATCGGATGAGCGATTCCCAGCAGGATCGCGTACATGTGTTTGGTGAATGTTGTGGAGGCAGATGATTTCTGGGTTTGTTTCTCACCATGGAAAAATCTGTGGATGTGGAGGTAGATCAGGTCCTCTCCACTAATAAAGACAGCATCAAAGTGCACGAGCACAGCGGCGAGCTCTGAGTGCGTCTGCACTGCTGCGCTGAGAGGCGCCACACTTTCTGGTTTTATTACACATAAATAAATATGAAAGACATTATAGTGATGGACAGTTTAATACTCGCTCTGGGAAGGTGACGGAAGCTGAAACCTGCTGGGCACAAAACGGAACAAAACCATGCAAAAGATTGACTTTACCAGCACA
>JAOWBL010069487.1:0-19900 GCA_028564865.1 Zenarchopterus dispar
CCGGAGAAAACCCACGCAAGCACGGGGAGAACATGCAAACTCCACACAGAAAGACTCCTGGCTGGGAATCGAACCAGTAACCTTCTTGCTGTGAGGCAACAGTGCTAACCACTAAGCCACCATGCTGCCCTGTAGATGGTATTATTGTTAGCAATTCCTTTTACACATGAGGTGAATTGCCTAACTATTTAGAGAAGCCACCTTTTCCAATTAACCAATATAAAATAGAACCCTTGAGATTTAAAATCTCATTTGAAAAATTACCCTCACTAAGACAGTTGCAGCTCAATTAGTAATACAGCAATGCACACAAAATATACCCAAAGCAATATAGAGCTGACATAAATACATTAAGGTTCTCTTTTAGTAATTTTGTAATCATAAACATCAAAGCTAAAGAAAAATGAAACACCATATTGGTTCATCTTCCTAGCCATCGCAGACTTAATATAGTTGAAATTTGCAGTCATACTGGTCATTTGGCAGAAGCTGCTGTATATAACTCGGGTGCTTTTTGTAGTCTTGCTCTCATAAGTCAAATTTTTTTTGCAGTGTCTGTATTAAATGTGATATATGAAGCAGAAAAAACCTTAAGTTGGGCATACATCTTTCGAAGTCTTAAAAAACTAGCAACTGAACAACACTTTTCCTTTCTTTTCTTTTGAGGTGGTGGTGGTGGTGGGCGGTGGGGTGGGGGGCCAAGTCTGAAAATGTACCAGCTAAGAGCAGCTCCGACTCGCAGAATACAGTGACATCACAGATCCAGATCAGAGCAGAAATAACTGCACCAACTGCACCTGCTTTCTCTCTGCCTAATTTCACATCTTGCAGCATTTGCTGTATGTCAAAAGTAGGTAACACAAAAGCTGTACAGCCAGTAACAAAAGATGCACACCCTGTGGAGGAGGGAGCTGGAGTACAGATGATCCCACTCCCTCAAACTTGCTGCCATGGGCAGATCTGTGAAATGACTCTTTCTAGAATGAGTAAAAGTCATAACAAGGTTTCTGTAGGTGAAACTGCAGAGGGATCTTTGACGATTTGATGTAGATAATGACATTTTGGTTGAAATCTATATTTTGTGGTAAATGTAGTATTTTAACTAAATCATATCACACATTTCAACAAGACCTTCAAAAACAGTGTCAACTTACAAAAAAAGATAGCATAATATACTTCCTGTAAAGTATATCAAAATCTTTTTCTGCAAATAGTAGCTTTAAACCATGAGTACAACAATGTATTGTTATAGTTATTTTCGATATGACTGTTGTTGTACTACAAACTACAAACAATAACGTAATAAGTAGTACAGCAGTACTTTAAATTAATAGTGTCTCCTTAGAGTGAATTTGTACTTAAACACACACACACACACATAGATAGATAGATAGATAGATAGATAGATAGATAGATTTATGTGTGTGTGTGTGTGTGCGCGCGCGCACACACACACACACACACACACATAAAAAAGCCCTTTTTCCAATTCCCCTTACTGTACTCATTCATAAACAATGTAACGTCCCCACAAAAATAAAACGAATACGGAGTGCATTTCAATCATTATGCAAATTGGCGTGGCAAAATGATTTGAGACAACTTTATATGAAGGGAAAAAGGGAATATATTTATTTTAAACATGTTTTTCATTCATTTGGAGCCTCTACTCAGAAAAAATGTTATTTGTTTACTTCACATCATTTGTAGTTAGCGCCATCTTAGCAGGTTATCACCAGTTGTACCTGCTGACAATGTTTATGTCTGATGCCAACCAAGCAGGGGCCTGACTGCATAAGCTTTAGTAAAGTTGCCTGGCATTAAATTCTTTTAGTGAAATAAAAGAAAGACTGTGGCATATAAAATGCAAAGTTGCAAAATGACCCAGAGGCAAAGAAACTTCCAGAGGTTCTTTGTTTGGCTTCTTCCAGTGTGAATCCATCAGACAACACTGACATGAATATGAACCACTGCAATGTTTGTTTTGTAAAAATGCTTCAATAATGTATGCAGAATTTATACAGAAAAGTCAGCCATCCCAGTTTACAATAGAGCGTTTTGGGACCACTGGCCACATGATTTTGGAACTGGACAAGATGGATGAATAAAATATGAACCTGACATAATGGGTAAGTCTTGTTCTGAATCACACAAAAAAAAGAACAAAAATGTATTAAATCTCTCTTCATACCATAGCAATGCCTTCCCTTCACTGATGTCTTTTGAACTACTGCAGTAGACAATATCTATTGCCGGGGGTTAGCAGACAGAGGATAGCATGAGTTTGGCATTACCAAATTTAAAAGACATATCCATAGTATATCCTCAATTACCTCCTGGCAGTTCATTATACTACACTTTTATGTGCTTATTTCTGATCTACTCTGACTCTTATAGAAGATTCGTCTGCCTTTTCATGGCTTAGGAATACTTTAACATCAGGAATGTATTTGGATCACATTTTCCCCTCTTTGTGCTGTTGGGCTATTATGCTCATTCATTTTAATCTGGACAGGGTATCAGTCAAACTTGAACAATAATTGTAACTTTTTGAAACTTCTTTCAAATTCAAGTGTGAAGAGTTGTGTTATTGTTTATGCAGTGAGTGATTAATCGCATGTGTCATTTAGTTCAAACCTCACAGCATTCTCAATCCTTAGCTGAGATTATTTGCATGTTGAATGCAAGTAATTCAATTTGTAATGAGATAATTAATCACAGTTGTCATTGCTCATATTAATGATTGCCACTGCTTTCCAAACAGAATAAGAAATCATGTGCTGGGACTTCACAGAGTGGTTTTCTATAAGGGATAAACAACAGAGGCTTGAGCCCAACAAACATTCAGTTTATTTATTTTTTTCTGATTTTGCTATGACAAAGTATGAAAAATTAGCCATCTACTTCTGACAAAATGTAGAAAAATGAAATGGAATAGTCTACCCTTGTAAGAATGGGAAACAGATTTTTATCCAGCAATGCCTGTCTGCTCCAGTTTACAAAGATACAAAGATTTATGCAAACTTTTACCATGCAGATATGGCTGCTGGCTACTCACGTGCGTGCAGTGGGTGTGAGTGTGGAACTGAATTAACAACCAGCGACAAAAGCAATTGTGCTGACGGGTTTGTACATCATCGGCTTTCACCCAGGGCTTTCACAGATGCAAAACTTGTAAATCACCTTTTGAGCAGTGAAGCAGATGAGACCTGAAGATGTTTGCTGCCATAATGCAAACCAATCAGATAAACTGCTGTTAGGTATGATGGGAAATCAAGTGAAGGTTTCCCCATTGTTGCTCAATAAATCACTTAAACTCAAACCATGTGCTATTCTGCATAACATGATGAGGTACATGACAGACCCAGAAATTACTATTACTTTCTGTTTTTTCATCATCTTAGTCATTCACTGTAAGCAGCCTAGATTTGCAAGGGACTCATATATATGTAAGCAGCTCAGCTCAGAACTGAAACATCCAGCCTCCCTGTCTCCATCAACATGTATGATCTCCACCCAACTTTAACTTTAAACCATGCTGCATTACTGTAGCTTGCATGGGGTAAAATTGAACTCATTTTTGCTTACCTTTTGCTTTGTTGTTAACAGCCAAATTCATCAACAAATACATAACTCACTCTACATAGGCAAGAAATTTGTTGTTAATGCTATGCAAGGACTATCTCAATATCAGAACTGTAACTGACATTCTTCCTTTTTCTCCCAATTTTCCTTTTTTTTTTCAAATCCTAGTTAAAAGTACTCATATAAAGTCTAAAAGTTCTTTAAAGCCTTACCAAAACTTAGAAAAATGAATCAGCATCTAGAGGGGATTTTATATTTATACAAACCAATATGTTAAAAACATTAGAATGTGTTGCTAATTTTCCTCCATGGTGCCAAAAATATAATTGATTATCTTTGTAATGACAATCGTTGTAAATACCTGCAGTGTAAGGTCAGAGCTGATACTTTGGCTTAAGCAGCTGTGTGGCGCTTGCACTGCTCTCTTTACTCTCACTATATTGATCTTTGAAACAATAGGTGGAGAGATCTCAATTGGCTTTCTGACTCAGCACATTCACAATGCAATTAGTCTCAGGGTCATGCCAAACTATAGAGAAGGCAACCTTTTTTACTTGGCTGAAGTGAAGTGTTTAATAACACTGAAACTGTTAAGAAGCTCAAAAAAAGAGAGAAAGCAGACAGATTCTCAACAACATCTCGTGAATCTGCACAACACGAAGACCACTGTTTAATACTTAACAGCATGACAACAGAAATCAACGCTGCAGGGCTCACTGACTGGAGGCATCACCTCGCTATGACGGAGTATAATACAGCTGGCTCTTAACTGAGCAGGGAAGACTACTACTGGGTTTTTCAAAGTGCATTATCTCCTCAGAGAGGCCTGCATATGCACATAGTGCCAGTGTACCATCGCTTCTACCTTAATATGAAAAATACTACAGAAACAGTTCCTACCATAAACACTAAGATGCCATTAAAGGTTTTAATGGGACTATTCTCAACAAGAACTGACAGGCAAAATAAGGCAGATTAAACTTAAACTTAAACATATAAAATAAAAATGGAAATATGACAAGAAATATGGCTTTGCAGTGGAGTTCTGACACCTAAGAGATTGAAAATGTGCATGCACATGCACATGACAGATAACAGCTTACTAATTATGAGCCTGGCAGGTGTCAAAGATGCCAAGGATAAGGATTATGAGAAGTATTGGTCATCTGAGAGAAATTCATCTGTCAACTGAGGTGAACCAGTTGGGAACTGAGGCTGTTGCGCTGTTGAGCTTTGAGCTAACCATCGCTAATGTTTATGCCATCACATATTAGAATACAATAGTAGAGGTGGTATTTTAATCCTGTGGTATCAACATTGGACCTCATGCTGAAGATCATTGGGTGGGTAATTTGTCATGTCAAATACTATTTTTTTAAAAAACTGATATGATGTAGATAAGGAAAGTGGATACACTGTTTCCAGGAAACCAGGTGGACGGGAAGCAAAGCTAGAAACTGAAGGGAGATAGAAACTGTAGAACCATGAGCTGAAGAGAGGTGGTGCAGGGTGATTCTGAGTGACGAGTCTGTAAAAGATGCCTTGGAGGTGTCAGACAAGGTGTGACATTGGAAATTAGAGGGGCGATGATGAAAATTGTCAGTGCTTATGCCCCACAAGCTGGTTGTGAGTTGCCAGAGAAAGAGAACTGCTGAAGTGATGAAGATTCTCATGGATGAGCAAATGAGGGTTGGAGGAGAGAATAATGTTGAAGGGCATGAGGAGGTGATGGGTAAATATGGTGTTAAATGCAGGAACACTAAAGTACAGCAGGACTATTTTTTCAATCCCATTCCTGCCCATGCCCACAATATTTGTGTCCAAACCCACCTGCTCCTGCCGACTCGTATATTGTTTTCTTTTCCTTTCGTTTCGTATTCTCCAACCTTAATTTTGTTATGAACCTCAGTTGCACTCTCCATCCCAACCACCAAGTTCGGTACCGACTGTTTATTTTTGCCACCCGCTCCCGCCAAATGAAACTTTTAAACCGCCTGCTCCTGCAAGATTTGTGTTGGGTCCTCGGGGCCCGCTGGATTCCAATCCCAATGCAGGGCTCTACACTAACTGAAGGATGGATTAGTAGAAAACTTTGTGAAAATTAAGACAATATTTGTAATGAATAAAATATTTCAACAAGATGGAGAAGCACAGGGTGAGAGGTAGGAGTGGCAGAAGCAGGATGAAGGTGCACTGTATTCTATGCAAAAATGCAATCTGAAAGAGACTGGAGACTGTTAGGTGGTGACAGGAGACAATGTAGTCAATACGATGGTGGCATGCAGGATGACTAGTAGTGCAAAGAAAAAAGAACAAAGAGAAAGAGGAAAATCAAGTGGCTGAAATTGAAGGAGAAAGACTCGTTTGAAAGGACCCCAGGAAGGAGTTGAAACAGGCTCTGATTGGTTGCGAAGAATAGTCAGATGATGACTAAGCAACTACAGCAAATGTTGTAAGAGAGACAGGCAGGAAGGTGTTTGGTGAGTCACCTGAACAAGGGAAGCAAAATAATGAGAAGGTTCAGTGAGAAAAGGTGATGAAGGAAGGAGGATAGCAAGTATGATGAAAAAAGGGCAGGAGGGCAGGTTACTCTGGTTTTTGCCAGTAGTCAAGGTGGAGGACTTCTTGAACTAGACGATGCTTCCGAAAAGGAAACAAAACTCCTGAATTTAAAACTGCAATTTTAACATGACAGGAAAAAAAAAAACTTGTGCTACTTTAATTTGTTAATTTTTAATCAGTCATGAGGTGTTGCTTCTGCTGCTATTGGGTTGTGTATTTGTATGTGTGTAGGCAGCCAGGAGAAGGGGAGAAAAAACATCAACTCATGACCCCAGAAACATGAAAGGCCGTTCGATAGTCTCCATGAGATAGAAGTGAAGTGCTGAGGAAAATATGTAAAAATGAGGTCATTGGGCATGAGCAACAGTGAGAACAGAGCTGGGTTCAGAGACAGGTACAGCCAGAGAGTCAAGTAAGTTCACTCATCTATTATTAGTGTCATGAAAAATAGAGCCCTTTCACTTTTAGAAATGTAAAAATATAAAAATTATAGTCTTGTGCTGAATTATGTTAGGTAGTTAAGTGTTACGTTTATTTCATGAAACACGCTGTTCTGAGACAAAGAGTTAGGTTGAAGAATCAACGTAAGGGAGAAAAACCGAGACTTCAAATGACAAGAGAGAGCTACACTGAATAATGACAACCATACTGCCAGCAATAATGTTTAATATTTTTCCTGTTCTCCTTTCCAACACTGAAATGATATATCTATCCATAAATCAAATACATAACAGTAATACTGTACATTATACTTGCATTTTACATTTATCCCTCCCTGAATACATTGTTTAAGATATATTTTTAAAATAAAGTTGATCTTTAATATTTTGTCTGAAAATCATTAGGAATAGATACAATCTTTCTGTTAGACATTCATAATTTTTTCAGAATTCATCTTTTATATTAATATACCGCTCTTACAAATATACGACTTACATGTAAACTACTCATAAATGAATCCCACATAGTACTCAGGGCCCTCTTTAACTGTCAAAAAAATACTACACCATAGATTATCTCAGGTTAAACTTGTTGTTAATATACCACATATATTTCTGCATGAAGATTTACAAAGACTTTTACAAAGACTGATAATCTTTTTATTTTTCTCCCCAAGCAAACAGTGCAGATGTATAATATTTCTTTACAGTTCTAATGAGCATCATTACTTCAGAATTGGTGCAGCGCCAAATGAGCTCAGTGAATTTTAAAAAGGCACTGTTATTTAAGGCAAGTGATTTGAACATTAAATCTGCATCAAATATCTGCTTCAGATGCACATCCCAGCAATTAAGCATATTTCCAAAGCCCATTACAAATTAAATAGATAGTGCTGGAATTGAGAGATGTGAGATGCGCAGAATAAAAGAGTTCTATAAACTTGGTGAGGAGGCATAATATAACTGTATTCTCTGTTTGAAGTGATTGGGTCACAAAAAGCTCTCATCAGATGCCAGGAAGTTTATCCACTCTAGTTTTAGCCTGAACAGATGGTAAGTGTACACAGTGTCAATAAAAGAGTCATTTTTGAACAGCCCATCTTTATCACTGAATTGTCATGTGAGCATCGTACAATGAGCCACTCTGAATTTGTTTTCTTAGTGCACCTTTTCATGTGTCAAGCCCCTGACAAAACACAGCAAAGCTTTATTTTTTCCCCAGTCCCCTGTTTGTATTGATTCTCCAGAGGTGCTGGCAATCAGATTGGGTCTTTGCTGAAGAGTTTCATTTCTTAAGTCTACACTAAGTCTGATTGTGTTCAATCAGAAAGAGCACTCTGTTCAGTCCAGCGAGCAAGACATCTCACCAAGGCAAACATAATAAGTGCTGGTTTTTGACAGGATGCTGACATTGCGTGACTGTTACAGTAGAGAAAATTTCTCAGGTGAAAAGCACAACAAAGAGTATCATTGCTGCAACTTCCATTTTTTTGGAAAGTAAGGAACTAACATATGGCAGCAGCAGAAAGATTTAAAACACAGGAACAGAGAGACAACATGTTTATACAGCATGTTCCTTCACAGATGCAGGATGAATTTGGTGAGGCCACAGAATTTAGCTTTCTCTGGGCTTTGGTGACAATCCAGAAAACCGCACACATTTGGTCCCTGTACAACTGAGAACTTGTTTTAAATGAACAGAAATAAGTTAAACATGTCCCTTATTGAACTACTTAGCCGGGACACTCTTGATCATTGGTGTGATTCTTAACTTTTAAATGAGAGAATTCAAGCCCCCTCTGTTAATTTCTACCTTATCATGGTAGAGGAGTTTTAGTGAGACTAGTGATTCCTGGAGAAATATTGTGAAGGACTAGCCAGGGCAGCTATACCCAGTTACTTTGCAGATAGTCTCTCATATGAAATAGATGTTATACCACTCCCATTGATGGGCATTTCCTCTGCTATAGAACTTACCGAACCAGTCACAACAGGGTAGGGGTGGGCTTTACGTGATGACTCATATAGGAGTACCCAAGAGCCTCTCTTCAAAACAACCAAGATGGATGCCAATGCCATCCCAAGGCAATTTCGTCAGGGGCAGTTCTAACAGACACTGTGACTGGGTTTACTTTCACACTGTTTGGGTTCTACAACTAATCTGCTGGCAAGGAGCTGGACTGTAATCTAATCTGAAGTTGTCCAGGGTTAGAGGCAGCAAGAAGGGTGTGGCCTACTCATAAGTCTCATGTTTCAGTACTTATAATTTGGAGTTTCCCCTTGTGTGTAAGACGATAGTTTTTTCCTCAATATTTGTGTAGGCAATGACATTGAAACCATAGGGGTTGTGATTGGTAAGAAATTGATCATATTTCAGTGCAGACAAAGATTGGAAGGTTCAGCGTTCCAAGATTTTGGGACTGAATCATTGCATTTTTTACATCATATGCTTCTTTCAGCTTCCATCAGTAGGGCTGATCTCAGGCTGTTTGAACCCATATTTGAAGTGGTGGTGATGAGAATTAGCACTATTATATGAGACTTTGGCCATTATATTTAACCAGATGAACTGCCAGGGTTGGCAATACATTCCTGTGGAAATTACTCAAATCAATCTTAGGTTTTCATTATTAAAAGGGAGAGAAATGGAACAAACATTAGCAGGTGGATCAATGCAGTATCTGCAGTGATAGAGAGGTTGTACCGGTCTTATGTGGGGATGAAAAAGGGGAGTCAAAAGTTCAAACTGCCTGTCTCTATTACTACATTTATCTGTAATCATAAGATTTGGATTGTAACTTGTAGTTAAAAAAAAAAAAAAAAAAAAAAAGGATCTAAGACATGAGAAGCTAAAATTTCACTCCCCCAACTGCTGTCTGAGTCTCAGTCATTTTAAGTGAAGCTCAGAGCAGGGATCACTCACATGAAAGGTGCCAGGTTAGGGGGCTTGGTTACTGGTCAAAGATCTCCGAAGCATGGCATATTGAGCATGTCCAATTTGGCGGAGACCCCAAAGCAGGCATATGACAGTCTAATCCCTCATGTAGCCAAACAAGGTGCAGTCCTGCATGTCAACAGAAATTCTTGTTTAAATGTTGAACTTGCTCTTAACTGATTTTTTTCTTCCTCTTTCAAGAACCCTGCGGAGAGAGGTCTGTAAAGGATAGATGTCAAATGTCATACATATGACCTTTTGTGTAATTCTAAAAAAAATACTTTATTTGCTAAGTTAACAAATATGACAATCACTTCAAGCAGAACTCAAAGAGAGTAATATATGTGCAAATGGCTCAAATGCATGTTCTCACTGTTCTCTAGAGCACCGAAATCCTCTAAAAGGAGAAATCATTAACACCTTCTAAACACCTTTAAACAACACTTCACTTTCATCCTGTTGAATCCCTCATTATGACGTCAAAGCAGTGTGAGAAAAGTTCACACTTGTGTTGCTTCCAAAAGAGAGTGAAACACACGGTAAAGCCAAAAAAAGATCTGACTATTATCAAAGCAGATATAAAGTGAACAAATTTTAAGGTTTGGTGTACCAGTCAGATGGGTGTTGCTTGTCTCCAGGCTTAAGACTCAACATGTGCCCCTGTCCCTGTCAACTATTCCTTAGGAGCACATGTATGAAGTCCTTCAGTCTATAACACTCATGCCATTCAGTGCTCACAGTTCTTAAAGCACAGAGGTTTGAAAAAGCAGAGCAAGCTCAGCACAGTAAAACAGACACAGAAATATGTCATGGACGATGCACAGTGTGATGGCCTGAGACAAATGTATTTCAAGATGCTTACATGAAACACACTCATGGTCCATTACATTCAGAGACTTTTGGCCTGCTTGAATTAAAATAATAATTTTTGAGTAACATGCTGACTCCACGAGTCATTATATGGCCAAGCCTGCAGTAAAACATAATCTATTTTAAGCATATGGAAATAATAATGATGATGATAATAATAAATCATTTGGTACTTGCTAGGTCTTAGAATTAGATGAATACAATCTCAGATGTACAACACATGACATATAACCACTGAATAAAACATAGTTACTGAATAGTTACTGAATAAAACCAAAATGGAGAAGCACTAGGCACACCTCATGATTCAATTATAAAACCACCTTCTCTGCAATAAGCTGAACTGTTTTCTGTGCAGTGTTATTTGTTTCAGAATTTGATGAGAATTTTGATCAATTCCTTTTTAAAGTGGTGGTTCAGTTCATTGAGGCATGCAGATATTTATTTATCCACAGGTTTCTAAAAGTCCCCCACAGCATTTCAATCAAGTTGGGATATGGACCTTGATTGGGCCATTGGAACATTGTTATTATATTTTTTTTCAGTCACTCATGTTTGCTGGTATTTTCAGGATCCCTGGCTTGCTGAATGATCCCAATGTCAGGCAAGCTTACGCTGTCAGATAAACTACCTAAAATGTGTCTCCAGCATACTTTGGCATAAAGGAGAGCTCATCTTCAACTAAAAGGTGCTAAGGTCTGTTGACTGAATAAATAAATACACAGATAAATAATCAACTTTAGCAAATATAAGCTAATGAATAACATATAATAAATATATTGTTTCATATGTACCAATGAAAGAAGATATCTTGTCATTTGTCCCAATATAGGCAGAATAGTGGTTAGGTGGTTAGCTCTGTTACCTCACAGCAAGAAGGTTCCTGCTATGACTCCCTATTTTTTTGTAGAGTTTGTATGTTCCATCCGTGCTTGCATGCGTTCCCTCCACGTACTCCGGCTTCCTCCCACAGTCCAAAATCATCTATATTAGGTTGATTAAGAATTCTAAATAGGCCATAGGTGTGAGTGTGTTTTTGTGTTGATGGTTGTTTGTCTGTGTATGTGGCCCTGCGATGAACTGGCGACCTGTCCAGGATGTCCCCCTGCCTCTCACCTTAATGACCTGGGATAGGCTCCAGCAGACCCCCGTGACAGGTTTAAAACGGGTATAGAAAATGCATCTTTGCAAACCTAAACTCTGCACTACAGCATTTTTTAATGAGAGAAGATGATTTCACCAAGAAAATTTCCAAATATGCCATAGTTGGTTTTTAGTCATTTTATAATAATCCTGTTATGAACTTTAGTACCCGACATGCCAAGTGAAGCTTGTAATATCTGAAATAGACATTTCTCTTTATTTGTCTTTTCTTTTCTCTTCTATCTTTTCTCTTCAGTTTCTCTGAGCATTCCACTCAGGGTAACATTGAAAAGTGTTTCAAGAAAAATGTTTCATGGATGGTTTTATAACCCTTCCCAGATTGCTGGGCAGTAAAAATTGCTCTCCTCTATGATTACTGCCAATTCCTTTCCCCCTTGGCATTGTTTTCACCTACATTTGAATGCTGCAGATGAACAAACTGCTAAAACTTCTGTTTTTATACTCAATTAGTCAAATAAATTTGATGAGTAGCCATGGCCTTCTGAACTCCAACAGAACCAGTAAACATATACTTCTGCTTCAGTTTTTTCAGCCTTCTATAGAAATAATGTCACAGTCAAATATTGAACATATTATAGTTAATCTAAGGTTGTATTGCCCTAAGTAGAAGTCTTAGTAAAGAACACATAATGTTTTTTTTTCATTTGTTCCTCACCAGATGAAAGAAGAACAATAATAATACTCTGATGAGGATCATGTGATACCCATAATATTACACATAAAAGAGGATGTACTTGCTTTTTTAAATAACAGCATGTAATATTATTTCCTTTTATTTGACAAAAGAATATGTTTAGCATCACTCATCATGCATGATCCTTACATTTTTGTTTCTGCTGCAACAAACTAATATCATCTTGGAGATCCATGAGCTGAACAAATCACAGCTGTGCTCTCAACACAAGCTCTAACAGTGGTAGCAGGATCAGTGCAGTGCTTCAGCTGACCACATCAAAGGCCTCTGGTGTGTGAAGTCAGGGAGGAAGGAACCATGTCACTCTCACAGCAGTCAACCTGCAGTTCATGGAGAAAATACTGAGAATGCAGAGAACTTTCATTTGGTGGTTTACTTTGATGCAGGTTTGCTGGATATAAGACCTGCATGTGCTGGATGTAAGAACTGCAAATCCCATGTGTAGATAAAAAGTGGAAGTATCTGAAGAAATCAATTAAAGAAAACATGCTATTCTCACGAAGCAGGGTTAATGTTCCCTTCCAAATTTAAATTGTACTGATATTTTTATGTGCTCTTTGTTTCTAACCTTTGTTCTGGATTTTTCTTTTTCTGCAATTGCTCCAGGGGTTATGCTTTGTTAGTCTTCCGGATTGTTTTACATTTAATCTTAATTTTTACAAGTGAAGTCTCTGTTCTTTCTTTTTCATGGTTAATACATTTCCTGTTTGACTTTGAAAGTGCTTTCTCTTTTGTGTGGTTTCCGTCTGACTTCCTTTTCTCTTTTTTTGTGTGTTTTTATGGTAAAATAAAACAGGATAACAGGATGGTATACCCTCACAATAATGGCCAAAAAAAGGCTGCATAAGATGTGAAGCCACAATGAAAGTGTAACCACAGAAACCATTAACATATTTACAACCTGGCTGTTAACTTCCAAACTGAACTGTGCAAGCCAAACAAATATTCCAGACTCTTTGACAGTCATAAATTGGAAACAACTAGAGCAAACAAAAGTTGGGACTGGAGTTTTCTGCTGAAAGTGGCAGAAAGACCTTTCCAGGGAAACTAAAAACAAAACATTTTAGAAAAACTAAATACAAAGGAAAGCAGAACCTGCAAATTGAACTCACCAGCTAAATCTTTTCAAATGAATATTGTCTCATTCCTCAATCCATATCAATTATTTCCAAAGTACTTTCCATTGTTTGGATAAATTTGCCCTGACATTTTAATATGCGTTCTTTTATTTAAACTGCATTAAGAGAGAAAATCATGTTTTAGTTTTCCAGAGTAATAATGTGTTCTGTGGAAACATGCAAGAACGCCACATCTTCTGTGCCTGTGTTTCTGTAAGAAATCAAATTTACAGTTTATTAGACAAGGGAGTAAATCGTGAGTAGAATAGTGTTGCCTGAATGGTGTGAAGAAAAAACACACTCCTCACAATTTATTATAGTTAAACATGTGATCATCACGATTATTTAAAGCAACACCAGATGTTAGGTGTCATATTATTATCACTTTAAAAAAAAAAAAAAAACATGGAACCTCTAGGAGCATTCTCACTGTATATGTCATTAATTCACACCAAGTTCATTTCTTTCTATTTTTCACAATATGTGGCTATTTCTGTCTCTTTTCTTTTCTCTTCTTCTTTTACAGATCCCTCAAGTGAGCTATGCCTCTACGGCTCCGGAGTTGAGTGATAACACCCGCTACGACTTCTTTTCCCGTGTGGTGCCCCCAGACACTTACCAGGCGCAGGCCATGGTAGACATCGTCAAAGCCATGGGCTGGAACTACGTCTCCACCGTAGCGTCAGAGGGAAACTATGGAGAAAGTGGTGTTGACGCTTTTATTCAAAAGTCTAGAGAGGATGGTGAGTCTGCCTTTAAAGACCTCCACAGAATTTTTTTAAAAAAGATATGAAAGTTGTGCTGACTACACAATCACATCTTAAGACCCACTGCAAGCATTAGCCTGTTACACTATGGTTAATTGCTGCAAAGCAAACCAACTGCTCCATCTCTTACACAGAAACTGTTACATACTGTATGATGGAGTCTGATTATTTCCTGAGATTTGATTTTGCAGCTATTATTTCAAGCCAATACTATGAGTATATCTACAGAGAGGGATACTATCAAAGCAATGTAGGTATTGAATTTGATTTTCAAATGTTAAGGATTAGCCTCTTTGTAAAAGGAAGGCTGCAGAGCTTCTTGGAGCATCATAAGGAGATGGCACAGATGATGCACTGTTGGGAATATTCTCATTTGATGAAGCTGCCGGCTCTCATTCATTCTGACCCTTAACCTTTTATATAGTAGAATGTAATCACTATTGACGTGTCCAGTACTCTCTCCACCACTGCATCCCCTTTAATGTCTGCCAGCTCCAAGCTGCTGCATATCATCAGTCAGTCTGGACAGCCACCAGAGGCACAATAGTACCGCAACGTCCTTCAGGTTCGTTAATCCTTTAGGGTAGTGCCTAGTGCACATAGTTTTTGTTGTTGTTGTTGATGATTTTTTTTAGTAATTAGCACATTATTTTTGTCTTTATCTTCAAAGAAAATTGCAAGTCAGCTTTGAATCAAACTAAACTCAAACAGCTATCAAATGAATCTGTAGCTGATGGTTGCTCTTTCCTGAAACCTCTGAAGACTCCTCCAATTAATTTCCATTAACATTCAGCACAGCTTGTTTTTACAAAAAAGTTCTCAGTTGTTTGTGAATGCTTTAATGACTGGAAATCTTTCCATTTTCCAGCTGCAGCCATCTCACACTTTTGAGTATGCCTCGATATATGTGGTGTCATGACTCCACAACACTTCATTATAAAAGACACCTTACAAGCTGTGTCAACTTGTGAAATTACAACTTGCCATGACTTTTATGATAGCAAAGCTGACAGGGGGTTGTGTTTAAAATCAGTATTTTGTTGATAACCAAATAAGATAACTAAATAATTTGAATTAGTTACAACAAATTAGTAAAGAATTCTTAGGCATTTCACACTGATTAAAAACAACCCTCTTAAGCTAAGGCTGCTCAAATTTCAAAGTGGAAAGTTTAGCTTAATTGAAATGTAATGTTTTCTTCTATTTGTTAGATTTTAAAATAACTAGCTATTTGGCACTTTAAAGTCCTGTGTGTGTGTGTGTGTGTGTGTGTGTGTGCGTGCGTGTGTGTGTGTCTGTGTTTTAATTTTTTCTTTAGTGCAGATATGATACCGGGTAAAAGCTAACTGCTAACTTATAACTGGGGCTTTAAAATGGTGATCTATAAAGTGTTATCAGATACTTATTTTCTGCTGATATAGAATAAAAGGAAATGAACCATCATGCAGGGGCGGAAACTGATAGAAATCTGATTTTGGTCATATGTGCACAGTAGTAAGCCTCTGGAGCACATTTGACTGGTTCCTCAGCTTTGAAAAGTTAAGTCTCATTCCCTGCTTTTCCTCAAGCCCCAAATATCTCTGTGACGAATGTCAAGACGAGATAACTTTATATCAGAAAAGCCTTCTAGTTTTGCATATTTCGAGGTCGAAAGTTAAAAATCTGCCTATGAAGATATTTGATGTGCTATCAGTAATCCATTTGTGTTTTAGTATTTTTCTCAAAACCTTTTTGGGGGTTTATTTGACATATCCTTAGAAGTCTTTCAAATTATACTGTTATTAGAGTTTTAAAAAAATGCATGGCTACCTCAAACTGACAACAATGCAAATAACATAACTGTTTGGTTGCAAGAAATATGATCCTCACTGTGCATCAACGGTAACAAGAACTTTGACAAATTGTCTGTCAAGCCAGCATGTCCGCAGTAAATCTGACTATTGAAGCAAATGTGTATGTCTGTTATGTTATAATAATGTCTTGTCAAATTTCTGCAACTTCTGCTCCAATTGAAGCTTTGATTGATTATGTGAGTGAGACAGAGAGGGAAAACAAGCACCTCAGTCAAAATCAAAACCACAGGTATTTGGCTGCTAAATGGGGTTTGCAGTTGTCTGCTCTCATACTAAAATAGCCAGATCAGATCCGGCCAACTGTTCCGTCTCATTAAGCAGCCAAAGGCCATGCTAAGCAGCAGGCTCCCCCACCAATGGCACAGAGGCTGTACACTGGGCTATTTGTGTTGAGAAAAGTTGATTTAACCTAGATTTCTAGTGACACTCAGATGCTATAATGTGATTGTTGCTGTACCTTTGTAGGTAGCCATTTGACAGCTGTAATTTCACAAATCATAGCAGTTATTGACCTGCTGAGTAGCAGAAAAGATCAGGGAGCACCATATGTCACTTAGTGTCTCTATGACACATTGCAGTTTAAATTACATGTTTAGATATGTACTGCCAAAAATACAGCCTTTTAAGAGTATACACTAATTCTAATGATTGAGCTGGTGCTGATTAATAATAATAAACTGTGATAAAATCAACAAGTTATTCTTATCAACTCACATTTTTCTAGAATAAGCAACTTTGTCAACTAGCATCCAATTTCCAGACTGAATTTGACGAAACAGACAAACATTAGTGATCTTACTGAAAGAAAGCCAAATAAATCTTTCATTTCAGGGAGGATACTAGCACTGTATAGACAGTAAACACTTTTTTTTTTCTCACACACTCCAGCCTGACAGAGCTCACACAGCAGTGCCATGGCAACATTCAACAGTGGGTATTTCTGAATTGCCTTCATCATACGATAAACAACCAATTAAATTTCTTGCTGCTCTCTACACATATAAGCTGCATGTTCTAAAACATTCCTGCACCCATGTATGATTTAACTGGATAGCACAAGCTGTCTAGCCATGATTTGATTGCACTGCAAAAGAGATAAACTAAAATATAAACTCTACATTCTTGGTGACAGTTATTCAGTGAAAGAACGAATATCTATTGATGAGATAATAACAATAATGTTTTATTTATACAGCACTTTTCTAAATGATGTTACAAAGTGCTCAACGTAGTGGTAAATAATTAATTTTAGTAAAGCAACTTGAAATAGCAGCAAAAACAATATGATACAAAGAAATTCTTGGGTCAAATTTCCATCGTTAAAAGAAGGTGATATCTATATAACGCCCCTCTATACAAAGTTAAAAACTGCTAACCCAAACAGAGGGGACAGGGAATCCATAATTATTAACAACAGAATATGTAATGTATTCATTAGGTGGTAGTAAAAGCACTCAGAAAATGGAATAGTTTAAGGAAAAGTATCGACAGATGTTACATTCCTGACTACATCAGGCAAAAAGCTCCATAAGATGAGGGCTCCAATGGAAAAACCCAGATCTCCCTTTGTCACAAACTGTGATCTGTGAGTTATGTGTGCATGTGAAAAGTTGAAAATTCCCTAGCTTTAGCCAGATGAGACCCTACCCTTGCAACACAGAATGCAGCTCAGGAACACTTTAGCCCATTTAACCCAGTTAAGAGGGTCATTGGCAAGGCTTCCAGTGCCTATGTGAGCAAGGTGTTAGTCCTACCAGAGAGAGCTGTATGTGACAAAACAAACATCTAAATCAATCTAATGTAAAACTCCAAACCTACAGATATGGATGAAATGGCAAAAGAATGAGCATCTTATGGCCAAAATGGCTTTGTGTTTGTAGCATGTTTTCTGAATCATGTTCTGGCACCTTTGCAGCCTGTCTTGGTGCCAGCTCTTCCCTAAGCCAATGAGTATGTGTGTGTGTGTGTTTGTGTGTGTGTTCTTGGAGTTCAGCCAATCTCTCACATCACATCCCATGTGTCTCACATCATTGTGGAGAAATTTCGCCCCATTCTTCTTGACAACGTTGCTTCTGTTCATTCAGGTATTTGGACATTCACCTGTGGTTACAAAATAACCCTTTTTCATCGTCCTTCCACTGTCTTGCTTGACAGCGGTTACGAGGTGTTTCTGCAGAGATACCAAACATGATGCTGGAAATTAAGGCCAGACATTTTCCACTTCAGTGTTCCAGAAGCTTTGTGGTTTGTTCAGATGGAGTTTTTCAAAACTGTCAGATTTCCATGTTCTTTTTTTGACACAAAATGCTTGACCCTGGCAACCATTCTAAGCAAGCTCCACTTGTTTGATCTTCTTAACATTTAAAATACAGGGAGATGGTTTTTGTTGGTTTAAAATATTGATTTCTGATGTATGACTTTATGGCATTACATTACACATCAACAGCCATGAAACTAGCTCACAGAGCTACAGCTGACATTGTGACAGAGATGACTAAAATTCTCAGGAAAGTGGAGATGGAAGAGAGAAGGAAGGAGTGACCAAACAGGAGTAAATCTTAATGTTTTATAGCAACATTGCCTCCCTGCCAAGAGGCAGATCCGCTGAGCTAAAAACTGCAAAAGTTCCTTGATTTTACTTTAACATGCTCCATGAGGAACATAGGGTCAAATATGTTGTGCGTGGGAGGCTTTTTTTTTTTTTTGTATTTTTCCTGGCATTGGATGGTTTGACCTTAAGGTAAAATTGCTGGGATGTCAATTTTTGGGAAGACTGGCAAGCCTCTTCAATGGTTTCCACTTGTGAATTTTTTTTCTCACAGCAGAACACAGCAGAAGTGAGTTCCAAAATAGTTTTTTCCTCTTGCCATTGTGCTTATACACACCCAACTGCTCCAGAACACCAAGCTGCCAAAATGTCTGCTTTTTTAGAGGTCTGCATACCTGACGATGATCATTAGCAACACCTTGCTGAAGCCTACCCCTCTAAATTCAAGGTAGCAGTAAGGGGACACTTAGTATTGCCCAGATGATATTTTTCTGTTTGACTTCATTTTTATTAAATAAAAATAGGAATGGGGAAAAAGAGTTATATTTTGTTCTTCTGAGGTCGTATATGACCAACATTAAGAGCTAATATGGTTATAGAATTTGTATTGTGTCTTTACACAAAAAAAAAAAAACAGGAGTAAGAGACGAGATATGGACTTTTAAACCTGACTATAGTGCACATGCATGTGTTTGTATTCTTGGCATTACTTCAGGGAACAGGTCCTGGATTGTTGTTTGATTGTAGATAAAACCAAGTTCTGCTGACAAGGGGATCTGATATAATTTAAACAAAACTCATTTGCCTTTCAAAATGAAACTGAATTTAACAGATATGATTTGATAATCATTACTGTGAAGCAGACATATTTTGATGAGGCAGGAAATATCCTGAGAGGATGTTGCAAATAACCTTCAGTGAAGTCAAAATGAAAGGAATGAGAACAATTAAGAACAACAGAGGCTAAGTTAAAATATTTCTTTAAATAACTGTGCTCTGACAAGTGTGATTGACATTTTTGTATCTTGAAAAAGCAGCATTGTTGCAACATGAAATGAAAAAAGGGGATACAAATCTAAAATAGATAAAGATGTAACTGATAAGATGGTGGTGGTTAACACTGTCACCTTACAGTGAGAAGATCCCTGTATGGAGTTTGAATCTTCTCCCCATATCCCTCTCTCTCTATCTCTATCTCTTTTGGTATTCTAGCTTTCTCTTACAATTGTGTTCTCTTCACTGGCTGCCTGTTTCTTTTAGAGTTGTTTTTAAAGTTTTACTCCTGGTTTTTAAATGTTTACATGGTCTGGCACCTTCTTATCTTTCTGAGCTCCTGCATCGTCACCATCCTCGTAGAGCTCTGA
>JAOWBL010069488.1:0-19898 GCA_028564865.1 Zenarchopterus dispar
TTTAATAAGGCTGTCTCTGTACTGTGGTTCATCCTGAAGCCAGACTGAAATCTCTCACAAACACAATTTTTGATTAAAAAATCTTTCAACTGAATAAAAACAAGTTTCTCTAAGATTTTGCTTAAAAATGGTAAGTTGGACACTGGTCTGTAGTTGTTAACATCAGGGTTCAGATTGCTCTTCTTCAGAAGGGGCCTTACCATGGCTGTTTTAAAGGCAGAAGGAAAGAGACCTATCTGAAGAGAGCAATTCACTTAAATTCTTACATTCATTTAAAAGCTCGCCCTCAAAGAATTCTTTTTTTTTTTTTTTTAAGTGGAATGGCAATTGGATCTAAAAGGCAGGTGGTGGGATTGACTTGGGAGAAGACTACCTAGCATCTCAGCATCAACCAGGACAAAACTGTTCAGTGTTCTCTCAGGTAAAAGTACACCTTTAGTTTCAATAAAAACTGTTTTTTGGTCAAGTAAAATGTTAGTTCTAATAAGGTCAGTTTTGTTCCTGAAGTGGTCTGTAAATTCTTCACATAATAGGTAATTCGTACAAAATCTGTGTTCATTAAAATCAGGGTTGATTAGATTGTCAATAGTAGAATAAGGATAAGGATAGCACTTTATTGATCCCACAAGGGGTAAATTTGTGTGTTACCACAGCTCAGCAAAAAAATAATACAGAATAAGCAAAGAAAAATATAATACAATAACAATGGTCATCGGAAATATATTTACAAGCATACACAGTAGTAGGACTCTCGCATTATTTTTATTTCCAGGATTTTGTTTTTTTCTTGCCTATTTGTTTTTCCTCCATTTTCTTTCAGTTTTCCTGCAATTTTGTTTGAGCTGTTTAATTTCCTTGTTTCTCCATTGGACGGTGGACTTAGTTTTTACATTTTTATCTTAGGTGGAGCTACTGAGTGTTGTGGAAAAAAGTATCTAATACCTCTGTATAATACATTTTAACCACTAGGTGACTGCAATACTTGAATAAGACTGAAATAATATAATAACACTAAAATAATGACTTGACAATATGACCCAAATTAGTGAATAATTTAATTATCTTTTGCATACAAAAGGGTCAGAACATACATCTCAGGTTTCAGTGCAGAATTGACAAAATAATACAGAACACAATGAGATTTAAACAGAGCCAGAAGCTTAGAGATTAATTTATAGGTCATCCCAACCTTAATAACAATCTTGCATCTATGCAAAACAACAGACTGCAGACAAAGACATGGATAGCCAAACAGCAGACCTTCATAGAGGTTCTGGTCCACCATCTGGCAGCTCAGGAGGGGAAAACAGTCCACCATCAACACTGTGTATGGCGCTAAACTAAAGACGTTGAGTCGGTGGGGGGAATATTTTGAAGACCTCCTCGATCCCACCAACAGGCCTTCCTACAAGGAAGCAGCGTTTGAGTTTGGAGGTGGGCTCATTGATCTCTGGGGCTGAGGTCACTGAGGTGGTTGAGAAATGCCTGGGTGGCAAGGCACCCGGGGTGGATGAGGGGCTGTCTTGGCTGATGTGCCTATGAAACATCATGTGGACATCAGGGACAGTGCTACTGGATTGGCAGACAGGAGTGGTGGTCCCCCTCTTCAAAAAGGGGGACAGAAGGGTGTGCTCCAATTATAGAGGGGTCACACTCCTCAGCCTCCCTCGTGAGGTCTATTCAGAGGTTCTGGAGAGAAGGGTCCGCCGGATAGTCGAATCTCAGATTCAGGAGGAGCAGTGTCATTTTCGTCCTCGACGTGGAATGGTGGACCAGCTCTACACTTTCAGCAGGGTCCTGGAGGATCATGGGAGTTTCCCCATCCAGTCTACATGTCTTTTTTGGACTTAGAGAAGTCCACAAAAGACCCGGGGAATCCTGTAGGGGGTTCTCCAGGAGTATGGGGTACCAGAATTCCTTATATGGACTATCCAGTCCCTGTGTACCCAGTGTCAGAATTTGGTCCACACTGTCAGCTGTAAGTCGGACTCATTTCCTGTAGGAGTTGGACTCCACCAGGGCTGCCTTTTGTCAACGATCCTGTCCATTACTTTTACAGGATTTCTAGGTGCAGCCGAGGGCGGAGGGTGTCCAAATTGGTGACCTCAGAATCGGGTCTCTGCTTTTGGCAGATGATGTGGTTCTATTGGCTTCATTGGGCCAGGACCTTCAGCACTCACTGGAGTGGTTTGCAGCTGAATGTGAAGCGGTTGGAATGAGAATCAGCACCTCTAAATCAGAGACCATGGTCCTCAGTCGCAAAAGAGGGGAGTTCCCTGTCTGACATAGACTGGCAACATTCATGTGTGAAAACAGGTGACTGATGCAGGTGAGTATTCATCCTGCAGTAATCTGCTGGATCAAACACACCATTTGCACTAGCTTTTCTTCCTGCTCCCATCCAGCAGACCTTCTACAGCCTTCAAAACCTGTTGCCAGGTTAAAAAAAAACAAACTTTTTTTCTCCAGGGCCATTACAGAACTGAATATGTGTAACCACAAGCCGATCTAATTGTATTGTTTTTTGTTTGTTTTCATTCTTATTTGTTTGTTTGTTTGTTTGTTTGTTTTTTGATTGTGCAATGACAATAAAAGTGATTCTGATTCCAATGTGTTTTCTATCCAATGAAGTATCCAAGAGGTGCAGAGAAAATAACTTTATATGAATTTTGTTCTTCATTGTTGAAGAAACTCTATAAGACAACAGCTCTGGTTCTAAGCTCTTATCACCCACACCTGAACCAGTTAAAAGCTTCATGTTGATCAGTATAAATCCCACTGAGATCAGTGCAGACCAAGTGGAAACAAAGACAAGATTATGTGTTAATTGGTTCCAGGTTTCAGTAAAATGAGAACTGACAGAGAGGAGCAGAGTCATGGAGGAGATGGAGGCTCTGTTTCTCCATGAAGAACTGGTGTATAAATGTTTATGACAGACAGAACAACAGGATGCCAATGTGGATGACACACTCATTTGTCTACTCAAGTAGCTGACATCATAGTGATCAATGAACCACAAAGTTCACTATCTACGCAGACAAACCAGCCTAAACTGTTTTTTTTCTTTTTTTTTCTTTTTTTTTTTTACAGCTGTGGTGATGGTGAGGAAAGTGTCCAAAAAAGACACCTTTTTGTTTATTCTATACATATACATTTGAATACTATGATGCGTAATATTCTCGTACTTGTGTGAAAGTTCTTTCAACATTCTGTCTGGTTCTCAATGGCCAATGGTAAATTGTGCATCACAAAGTGTGTTAGATAAGTCCTTGACATAAAACTAGATAGTACTGAAACTTTCTTTAACAGCATAAATCAACTTACTGTTGTTCTCTACCACCATCACATCAAGGTGCTTCAACACCCAGTAATCCCATGGTTCCTTCTTTGTAGTCCTTTTACCCAGTTTTTTTACTAACATTTCATAATTCAATTTAAAAATACTTTATTCTACATCTCTCTCAAGTGTCAGAGTTAGTTGGTCTTCACTGTAACCCACTTTTAAAAACAATAGAAGAAAAACTAAAACATTGGATGAGTTTACTAATAAATCTTATTAGCACAGTAGCCACAGTGAAAATGAGCATTCTTTCCATGGTAAATGATCTTTTCTCAATGATCCCCATCAAGCTTCCACTCTCTTAGTTCAAATCCCATGGTCTCACAATATTATTGGAAAAACAAGAAGGCTAAAATTAAATTATACACATTACACAAATGCTAGATTAAAAGGTGGTGTGGAGGCCCCAAATTTACTTCATTGGTTCCTTGCAAATAAACTCCAACATGTTTATAAATGGTTAAAACCAAATCAATATGATTTATCCTGGATAGAATGAGAACAGTTATTTTGTAAAGAAATCATCTCAGATCTTCCATTTATAAACAGCTCTATTTCTCATCATCCCTGGTTCAAAAACCCAATAATAGCCACAACTCTGACAGCCTGGTGGGACTTTCAGTAAATATCCAATGCCACTATTTTACCAAAACAAAACAAAACAATACAAAACAAAACAAAACAAAAAAACTCCCATTTGGAGCTATCTGGAGTTCTTAATAAACAGGAAACCATTGAATCTGTCAACAGGGATCATCAAGGGCATCACACACCTAAAACATACCCTGGTATCATTCTCTCACTTTGTGCAGCAGTATGGCATTGGAGTAAATCAGTTTCTAGAATACCTTCAGATAAAATATTTTGTTCAGGCAAAAATAAACAGCAAAACACCCAACATCAACCTTCCTCCATTGATTTTAGAATGAACTCAATTTCTAATCACAGAAAAATCTTATCCCTGTTTTATACATTAATTTCTATGAATAATTTAACATCCATACCATCAACTAAATGGGAACAGGATCTAGACCAGGGATGGGCATTCCTGGTCCTCAAGGGCTGGAGTCCTGTAGGTTTTAGATGTTTCCCTGCTTCTTCACACCCTGATTGGTGACTCTTTGATATGCAGGCTTTTACACTTCAACAGACTTTATATTGTTTCCTCACAATATTTCTGTTTTCTCAGTTAAAAATCCACTGTTTACTACTTAACTTATTGCCTGCCTGTTATCAGGGACATGTGTACACATAGAGCACACCAAACAGAAGAAAGGCCACAGTCTGAATCTTTTGGGGGATTTAAAGCCCCAGCTCCCCACCCCCTTCCACACACACACACACATACAATTTTCAAACCAAACTTACACCCATGTTTATACTTAATTTGACATCTCTGTTGGAATCACTTCATGTTATTTCTTTTTTCAGGTGCTAGATTTATTCATGCTTCCTATACTGCTTTCTTCTGTGCTGCTACACACCTGATAGTTACCTAGATAAACTCATCTTAGATCAGACATGTTATTTTTTTATTGGAGACCTTAGGAATAGACCTTATTTGTAAAATTCACTTTATTTGTTTAATTTGGTTTTATTGATTAGCTCATAAAGCAACATATGTAAATGTTTAGCCACTTGGGGGTGCCAGAACAAGTTGAATGTTTTATTGAAGCAACTAAAGAAATCAGCTCATGAAGCTGCAATAGTACCATTACAAATATTAAATTCTTCTAGAAATGTGAGAGGTCCTGCAGATCTGACAATGTTTGTTAGCTGAAACCACATTCATAAGAATGCAAGCTTTAATGTTTCTGATGGAAGTCAGAAGTATGTGAGCTTAAGCTGAAAATGAGATCAACAGGTTTGAAGCTCCAGGCTGATGAAAGTGAACCTAGGCTTTAAATGAAACCTGGTCTGATGGAAACAGGAAGTGGATGTTTTTTGGTCTGTCAGCACTTCTGTCTTCAGAATGTGTCACCATGTGGCTGATTTTAAACTCTTTAAGTCATCACTTCTGAATCTTTGGCTTCAGTTAAGTCTGAGCATAGACACGTTCCATCTTCCACATGTTGGAGACTTTGTTAAAACCTTCAGACAGATGTGACTGGTGCACATGGGCAAAGTCAGCTGATATTTGAGGTAAGTGATCTTCTAAGTTCAGTTACTCATAGCTTTTACTTGAGAATACCAAGTTAAAGCTGCTCAGATGGATCTGGAAGTCACAGGGAGTGACTGTATGCACATATAAAACAGGAAATGTTCTTTGCGTATTATAGACTTGTACTAACAGTGAAAAACTGTGCAATGAGAGGAATGAAGTAAACAAACTTGAGCAATACAAACAAGTCAATTTAGTCCACAAATATGGGAGCTTCTGTCCGTGCTCCATCTGGAGCTGTTTCTGTTCTCACCAAAGATCAAGACAATTCTTGCTGGTAAAATGTGCACAGAATACAACTATAGATTTAACTCCTTAGGGTTAGGGTTAGGGTTAGGGTTGTGCATGGGTTCATCTGCCCCAAATGCCTTTTTTAAAAGGCTTATAAGTGTCTGAGTTTTACAGTTGCCTGGCCTTCCTCTGTTTTCTCTTTTTTAGCAGCCAAAGTTAGTTTTGCTAACAATGCACCCTATTTTCTACTTTGCTGGAATGTTGCATGGGCAGCTACCTCCAGATTTGCTCAGGCTGGATGAGCACTGTGCGGCTGCCGCTGGTTCAGGACTAACAGTGCCATTCAGTTCTTCCATCAGAAAGAGCAGTGACACTAAGATAGGACTGTTTCCAAACCCCTCAGTCTTCTAAGGACAGGACTGATCTGTAGACCTTGTGATTCTCCAGTCTTAGGAACGCATCCATTTGTTTTCCTAAGGAAAAAGGTTATTAAATAATGACATAAAATGATAATAGTTTGTGTGTTGTTAGGTTTACTACATTGTGGTTTCTTTTTTTTCTTTCTTTTTTGATTTAGGTGAAGATTACATCATATATCTTATGGTTAATTAAAAAAACAAGATATTCATATAATTTTGCAGTCTACTTTAATTATTGTATTTAAGAGTTAAATTTTGGTTTTGGGTGCTATAAAAAAGTTATTGTGGTGGTTTTTCAGGTTCAACAGTTCATGAGAGCAGCAAGGACCAGAGAGGGCTTGGAGAAAACTAGGTTAGACATGATTCGCAAAGTCTCATTCCTGCCGAAGAAAGAGTCCAAAGGTACAGAATGTACTTCGTTATGCTACCTAAGAGAAAATCTAAATGTCTGAACCAGTTAAGACCAGATTTTAAAAACAGGTTCATTTTTCTAGAGCAGAAAATGGGGTAAGTTCCTGTCCATACTGTATAACAGTCTGGGCAGTCGTCTGTCCAGCAGACAGACTGTAAGGAAGTTCTTAATGGTTTTCTGTTTAAATTGTCCTGTAAGTAGGTTCTGAACAGGTTGTTGTTCAGATTGTTATGTAAGAGGGTTTTCACCAGGTACCTGTCAAGACTGTCATGTTGGGAAAGTCTAAAGATGTTCCTGTTCAGCTGCCCAAAAAGGAAATTCTTAACAGGCTCTTTTCTAAATTGTCTCATGTGAAGTTTTTTTAGAAGGTTTCTACTCTGTTTTTTTTTTTTTTTCTTCTTCATTTTTTAGGTGAGGGAAAAGAGGACTCAAGCTACTTGGATATCTCAGTCTGTGAGTTGAAACACCCCCCAGCAAAACTTTGCCCCATGCCAGAGGGACTCAGTGGTCAGCAGGTGGGCATCCATCCATCCTAAAGTCCAGTTGTTAAACTCTTTAATAAGTTTAAAAATCAAAGTAATTAAATCCAATAGGTCATGTTTATTTATTTATTTGCAGTTCTTTTTACACTGGGTTTGTTTCTGGCCACCTAAATCAATATCACCTGAATTGTGCATCCTCTTAAAAATATATATTAAGCAAAATACAAAATTGGTCTTGAGTTTTCCTTTTTGTTTACAAAATCATTAGAATAGTTTTACCCGTACAATTCCTTTTAGCTGCAGGAAGGAAAAAATGGGTGACAGGTTCAAGTTGACAGTGGGAATTGTAACGGCCAGGTTAAAGTATTATTTTCTTTGTGATGCTGTGTCACAGTGAAAAGGTACAATCTCCTAATACCACAAATAGACAGTCAGACGGGTGTATCTGGTTGGATTCTAGTTTCCAGACATTATTCATCCCGTTTTACTTGGTTCTTTTCTACCACCTCGACACAGGTATGACCTCCTGTCATTTATCAGGGTAAACAGCTCTGACCTTCATGCAGGAAGTGATGTCTAAGCTACATATAGTTTACAGCTGCCTGTCCTTCCTCTGTTTTCTCTTTTTTAGCAGCCAAAGTTAGTTTTATATATATATATATATATATATATATATATATATATATATATATATATATATATATATATATAAAGACATAACACACTAAAACCCAAGTTTTTGTTTCAAGTTCATCCCATGAGGTGCATGTTTTACAAATAATAACAAATAGTGTACACCGTGGTTGTCAAAGGTTTTTAAAGTTTAGCTTTGTTTTCAGGAACTGCTTCACACTGAGGAACAGCCTGTCTCATTTTTGTCTCATGTCTTCCTCCCAGTCTCACCAGGCATGCCCTGCTCACTCTGTGCTTTCACATCAGTTTGTGATCTGCTGCCCAGCAAGTAAAGATTATAAATATCTTGCGTTCACAGCAACCGCGCATTGTTGCATGGTTTTTGTCCACGTCTCTTTGTTTCTGATTCCACCAGAGGGTGAGCAGATTAGAGGGAGAACAAATTGTTCAGTGTTGTGCAAGAGCCAGTGTAAGCAAACATTGGTTTGTGGGGCTTGTTTTTGAAGGACATTTCTGCCAACGGGTCAAAAGTCAGTGTAATGTTTTAGGATCACAAAACTTTGAGATGCAATCTAAAAAAAAAGAAAAAAAAAAGTGTAACAAGAAAGCAAGCATTTGTGGTAATAATAATGATGAAGAAAAAAGATCAAAGAGAGGCAAAACAACAAACATCAACAAAACAGAAGAGAACCAAACAGGGCCGGTGACGGAGTTACTAACAGAGGAACCCTGTTATCTCCTCAGGTTCCCTAATTAGACATGCAGAGACATGCACATGAAACACTAAATATCAGCAACATCAAGCTAGACCTGTGTAGCTAGGAAATCTGTATTCATCTGTGACTAAAAATGATTCAGTGCTGGTCTCCACATCTTCTAACTTGCCTTTGAATAAACAAATCATTGAGTCGATCATGTAAAAGGAATATTCCAGTGTTCAGTCAAGCCCTAACTCTGTTACTAGATGATGAAGTATGTAAAATTTTGTCAGGGTCCGACTCTCAAATCAACTCTCCTCCTCATTTTGTGCCTATTGACAGTAGTATATCTGGCATTTTGTGGTCAACTAGTATGGCGTTAAGATGACCTGAAATCTGTGTTTTAGTAAGATAAAAGATCCTATCACACACTTTCTGTACACTCACAAAATTGAAATAATCATGATTTGTCTTTAGGGACCCTATCCACAATATTGTCACACTTTTGAGACTTTCCAGAGGCTTAGAGCTATTTATTCCAACTAGCTACTTGTCCTCTGAGCTAACATTAAATCTTTTATGCAAAAGTGTACTCTGTTTTGGTCCCTAACCTAGGTGTGCATCATTATCATCTAGCAGCATTGAAGCATTGATTTAACTACAGAACATTCCTTTAACCTTTCCTTTGCTTTTCTTAGACATTTTCCACTTCACAGCACTAGAAAGAAGTTTGTCAGTCTATAAAAATGTACAGATCTGTGATATACTATTCTTTTTATGCATGAGCACATTTATACTACAGTGTCAAAATGACCCAACTCAGATTTTTTTTCCATCAGTGTGGTACAGATGAGATATGAACAGTGATTGGACATTTTAGTCAAATACTTGAATCAGATATTTGCCCACTCCCCTTCCCAGGTGTCAACTAGTGTGAATACAGATATTGCATCTGGGCCATCTTGAATAAATCTGAACTTGTCATCAAGATCTGCTGTGCACATGCAGCTGTCACTGGCCTTATCTATTTATTTACTGCTTTGCTGACTTCCTCCCATTGGACTAACCATTCCAGGGTAAATAATTGCCTAAAAGTGGTCAGTCTTGGTTTTAAACAAAGATAAACAGATGTGACACGTACATGCAGGAATGTCATTAGTGGTATCTAGTCACCATACTTTTCAAGCAACTTTAAGACAGCCACAGACTCTATAAACTCCCGAAACGCTAGCATAAGTGTCATTGTGACACATGTGGTCAGAATTAGCAAAGTTTTATCTCATTACCAAGCCATCATGGAGGCAGGCTGTCAGGCTGAAACCCACAGGTGCCTCCTGCAGATGCTACATGACATCGACATCAACTCCCAAAATGAGAGTATTAAGATCCCTGCTAGCATCAGCAGGAAAGAGAAAAGAAAATATTTACAAGAAAATCAGTCAAGCTGAATTTTTTGATCATACGCCACAAGGCGTTCATCCATTGGGTTCAATTCAGTTTGTAGCCCTCTGTCAGTTCTGCTGGTGAAGAGATAAATATAAAAATATAAATAGAGATTTTAAAAAAAGTAATAAAGATGGATGTCTCAGTGGGACAGCCATCAGTGTGAATTTCCACCATTCACCATTGACACTACACTCAACAGTTCCCCAAGACCTTCATTGACAACTCCTGCACTGGCCAGTGGGATCAATACTTTATTATCATGAGCTATGGAGTTTGATCACTGTGAAGTGATCGATGCCTAGATGCTCTTGGCTGGACCAAGGTCAGCTCATAAATCACAAACAAATCACTGTGACTAATGTTTAAATGAATTTTGAGCTACTGTCTCTCATTAGGCCATTTCAGTAAGCTAATAAAAATAAATCACACAAACAACTATCAGTTGGATGTTACACATGATAGGGGAATTGTTTCACCTCTATACCCTGTTCCCTGTATGAAAGTCAGAACAGCACTCAAAAATGTATAGACCTTTTTTTTTTTTTTTTTTTTTAGGAGTGCAACACTTTAGCAATGACTAGAACACTGGTTTTTACAATGACCCTAAAAGTAACATGGCCAGGATTCACAAAAAACAGCAAATATCATTTGCAGTCTCTGCTCCATCGCCTTTTTCTCTAGAAGTCGTTGCAGTCATCACTTACTAGATGACTACCTCATCCTGCTCACAGCAGACTCTGCTTATGTCTGCTTCAAAGGATTTCCGAAGGGCACATCTATAAAGGAAAAGTAGAAAAAGGGAAACACAGCAGTTGAACCAGAGAAAAATATTCTGGCCAGTAACAAATTCAACAATGAAAGACCTGAAAATGGCCAAGGACAGAATTTTTTTAATGTCTTTTTCTCTCTTTTTTCACTGATAGAGATATTTTGTCCACATTTTGTTGCTTTTCCATTGAAAAGAGTTCGTATTCTTTTGTAAAGTACTGTAAAGCAGCCCTTACAGTGGTGTGTGATTCCGCTCTGAGTTCATATTGAATACTCTTCTTTAATCTCATTACTGAATTCCCCTTCCATTTTGTTGTTGCATTCATTTCGACTGCTTTCTCCAAACACTTAAGCACCAGCTTAGTCTCGAAGTTTTGCATTCATTTGCATTTTCCAAAACAAGCTTGATGGTGGACTCACAGAAACACGACTTGCTCATTTCATGACTCATCCCTTCAAATAGAATAGAGAGCCGCCTGCTGGCCCGAGACAGCAGCGATGACTGAAGCAGAAGGAGGACTAAAAATGACCTGCTCACAGATCAACAACTGACCACAGACAATTAGACCAATGATGAAACAACCAGCCCTGCGATGGACTGGAGACCTGTCCAGGGTGTACCCCTGCCTCTCGCCTGCAGTGGGCTAGGATTGGCTCCAGCAGACCCCTGTGACCCAGTAATTGGATTCAGTGGGTATAGAAAATGGATGGATGGATGAAACAACCACAAGCACAGAAACACTCATTAAATACAATTTAAAAGAAGAAAGAAACCAAATTAGTTTGTTAACAGGTCATTCCACCAATTCCGTCAACAAAGAAAAGAAAAAAAACTCAATTTGTGCAACTCAGTCATATGAAGGTGTCTGACTCTGGAGCAGCGGTTCCCAAACTTTTTTTTTTCCCCTTTTCTTTTCCCTACTTTTATCAATAAAAACTTGTGCTAACCCTCCTTGCCTCTTTGGTAAGCGCACAACTTTGTTTTCACACTCCTCCAATACAATCAGTCACATTTTCCCTTCCTTAACGAATAAATGTCCACCGTGAACCTGAATTCCTCTGGCCATGGATGAAATGTCAGGTGTGACGTTTGTGACAGATTGTTACACGTTTTTGTTTTTATTGTTACAGTACAATATGCTGAAGTGTCGACTGCTGGATGAAATAATAACCTGAGACTTCGTGAACAGCCAGTCTGCCTATAACAACATGCCCTTTGACAATCTAAAACCTACAGTGTGCACGCTCTTGGGAATATTACTCTGACAGAGTCGGGCAGAGGGTGAGCGGGCACATCATTACTCAAGACTGGAAATGTGGTCCAGCGCCTATGATTCCTTTGATAAGTACATACCGACACTGGAAAAAACAAGATTTAATTTCATCTTAAAACATGTTCATGTGAAGTGGAAATGATTGCAGTGGCCTGTCTGACATTATTACAACTCTGTACTCCTGTTTGCAGAAACAGATCATTGTTGCACTTGTGGGGACTTGATTCAGAACCCTGTATCCTGTTTTTCAAGAGTGAATTTGTCCAAAAGAGATAGCTACTTCATTGAGGTTTTCCTTCCTGGTACGACCCTGATTGTTGACCAGTCCTGGGACTGGTACCACTAGAGCCTTAGTTTATTTACCGACAAGTAAATGTGTAGTTCAGTATCCACCCACACTACATCCATGTCCACAATTTGATTTACAGGTATGGAGAATGAAGAATCTCTTCCTTTACACATTATCCCTGCACAGCAGCTGCCACAACGCCTTCAATTGCAAACTTTAATACCTGCTTTTTCTTCCCTGGCGCAATCAATAGAGAACCGCGAGACCAAATTGCATTAAATTAGTTTGCTGTGATTCATTTAAATTGGTGCTATGGTGTTTTGTTTTTTTTTAAAATTTGCTTCTTATAGGAAATTCTCATAAGATACAAATGTCCCCTTGTCTACACCTTTCAGGCACCAGTCTAAATGAGATTTTCCATTTTTACAAAGCTCTCACACAGCACTCTCTTAAAAACATGTTCACTCACACTACACATTTATTTTTTTCTTTGAGTCAATGCCAGTTATTTTGTGGTAAACAGATCACCAAAGGTTAGAGGATTCCTATTTCGGGAAAAAGTGAGCCACTTTAACACATTTAGTGCAATTTTCTTAAGCTTTTAACAATGTCTTGTTTGCCATCTATACCAGTAACTGTCACATGAGTAAAACCATAAAAAAGGATCTTAGTATTAAACATCATAACAGATATATACAGTAACAAAAAGAGTTTGACGCCATTTCTAATTGTTTTCTATATGTCGAAATAAACAATTGTAAAAGATCCCACAACATAAAGAGAATAACAGACAACTACATTAAAAACAACAGTAACAACAATAACTTATGAATAGATAACATCTAGTCCTTCCTTCAGGACATCAGTGTCCTGAAAGAAGAACCAGAGGGGGCTTCGGAGGCAGGGAGGTCATGTTTAATCCACTCTGCTCAGACCGTTTCCCACGCAATCTGGTTCAGGGTAAGAACCACAAAATGGATGCTGTCCTTGTTCAAACTGATGCAGCTGCTGGTTGCTGCCTCAGGATGGCGCCAGTGTGCTTTCAAAGACACAGACTTCCACACCAGCCCACAGTGTCACTGTCTGTGTGACAGTATCTGTGGATTATACAACACCACTTTAATGCTGGATGTACAGACGCAGTATTAATCTGTGCCAACTTTTTGAAGCTATTCACATTTCCATCAGTCGTATCCCTATTATTAACAGAATAAAGGCTTTGTTTAAAAAAAAAAACAAAAAAAACATGCTGGTGTAGTAGAATTGTTATCTAAGCTCTGCAGGTGTGTAAAAAGGTAATTTCAAACAATAATTGTGTGCACAAATGTAAAAGGAAAAGTGTTTAGCGATAAAAGGCTTACGTATACATCCATGCAGTAACTCTACTAATGTAACATAAGAGCTTGGCTGATTTGCACCCTCACTGACATTCCTACCGGTGACTAGTCATCTCTGTTTTTGTAAAACAAGAACTTAAGTGTGTTTCATTGATAAGTAACTGTAATTTTAATTTTTGCATGGAAATAAGCTTATCATATAGGGAGGTCATATTTGTACAATATGCACATTTGCTTGCTAAGAGTTGGATTTTCATGTTTGTAAGGTAGATCCAGCTTATAAATTGTTAACTTATCACATAATTTGGAAACATTTGCCTATTATCAAAGAGATCCATAATGAAAGTAATGGATTCTTTTTTTTTCTTTTTTGTATATGATTTATTTATAGCTAACATCAAAACAGAAATGTTTTCATTTCATCCAGACATGTATTTGTCTGCAGAAAGTAGATGAGTTACTAAATGGTAATGAAAGCATGACTATATGTTTACAGAGGCAGGATGGAGAGCATGTATAGGAAAGAGCATTTCCCTTATGGTGACGTAAAATTGATGCAGAACAAAACTGATATTTTATATCACACAGAGAAGAAATGTAGGGAGAAAAATGTAAGCTTCTTAGTATCAACAGTCAAGATTGAAAACCAAAAGAAACAGCCACCTGGAGAAGTTGTTGTTGTTTTTTTGTTATTCTTAGAAGACAGTTATAAATATTGCAAAAGGACGATCACGCCACAATTACTATCTGTAATGAAAATAATAGTTGCAAACAATTTGGGACCACTTTCAGTCCACTTTCACGACGATTAAAAAAAAGGAGCTGTCTTTTGTGCTGACGGGCTTTGTCTTTTTCTTTGATGCTTGTCAGGATGTCATCAAAATGACATTGACTCGTACAAGAATAAGAACAAAATTTATACTAAAAAAAAAAAAAAAAAAAAAAAAAAGGTTCCCGTAACAGGGTTGTAAATCCTCCTAGTGCCTCATGTCTTTGCAGAAGTTCATGGATCAGTGCAATCCCGGTCCACTTTTTCTTTCTCAGTTGAGTCAGCTGGAGGTTCAGCATTAGCTTTACGTTACAGAAAATTATTGTTCAGCAGTGTGGATGTTCACATCGTGATTGGTATATTAATCATCACGGATTGTGGCGTGGATGACTTTTAACACACTTGGCTATATAACCGAGTAGAGGGAGTGGGATGAGGTGAACTGGTGGATGGGTTGTGTTCGTTAACCATGGTCATGTGATCATTCATTCATTCAGACAGTGAAATGAGAAGAGATGAAAATGTTTTTGACCTTTCAAAGTAAAACAGTTGTATTTCAGTTGTAGTAGTTGTTGTATCAAAGACAGTTTGTGAAGGTCTTTGTAAAATAGTAACCAGAATCGGTTAGAAGCTCGACTTGGCTGGAAAAACATTAAGTAAATGCTGACAGGAGTGGGAGTGAACTTGAGCCAGCAGTTCCACTTACCCCGCTTATGTTCAGATAAACCCTAGCCGTACATAAAAGTTTGCAACTTAAAGCTCATATAACTTAAAAGCATTTGAATATGACGACTGCAACTTAAAAATCAAGGAGATAAAAAGACATAAAATGTAAAAAATGAACAGAAGGGGAAAAGTAACTCGAAAGAAAGCTGAAGAAAAAGAGGAAAATCACACTGTAAACAGCTACTGGGTGACGTTAAAAGTGAGCTTCCTGTTCCACCTGGTGGCGTATCTGAATATGGGACAGACAGCGACTTTATATGAGCTACGTTTGCTAACAAAAGCCAGAGTTACTCTTACATTACCTCAGGAGAATCCTGAGGTGCTCTTCTAATTATAATTACATAAATTAGTTTTTAAAAGAAGTTAATTATCTTTAAAATGTCATACGGATTTGATTCAGATTCAATTAGATAGTCAGTTTACCCCAAATGGTGCCGCTTATCCACTGACTCAGATTAACTCAAGCACAACCTGGGGCCAGCTGAGTCATAGGAACACTTCTTTTTTTAAAAAAAAAAAGTCACATTTTTAGAACCATTTTTTTTCACACATTCAGGTTCATTAAATTGATTGGTCTCTTAATGTCACTTTGAAAGATAGTTTCATCTTAGTTTTGCCCCATTTCCTCTCAAAGTGCAGACAGCTTAAGTCAGAAATGGTTCATTTTACCACACTGTCACCCCATCGTTGACAGTTTTTTTTTTTTTTTTTGAACATTTGTGCACACATTAGGCTATGTTGATTGTGTGTGTGCATATTACTGAGCAATGCAAGTGAATTAGAAGTGATGAAACTGTGAAAGTGGTCTTTTTTCAGGGGGGTGGGTGGAGACATCTTGTCTTTGTATACAGACGAGGCCACTGTGAAATAGTTCCCTGGTGTAAGTGGATGTGACAGATTTTACACACAGGAGAGCGATAATAGTGAACAAACATGAGAGGCCAGCAAGGCCGCTTGTCACATAATTTTGCAACTTCAGAATTGTTTTGGCAAACTACAATACGAGAACATATATTTGAATCTAATATTATTGCAAGAATGTGAAGGATAAGACAAGAGCAAGTTGAGAGTCCCATTCAATATTAATGCATGTTTTAAGGATCACACGCTCTGTATTATATTATTCTTGCCACAGCGTCCTGAAATATTCCCGCTCAAAAAAGCACATTTTCACTTCGTGAGATTTACAGTACATGGAGGGTGTGAATACAAATGAAACTAAATTGTAAGGTGCTGAAAAACTGCATTTCACTCCGTCAAAGCTCCATTTGACATGTGATAATTATCTAGATGGATTTGCACTAAATTGTGTGCACTTCCATGGATGGGACTTACATTTTAAAATAAATAAATAACTTTCAGACTAGCTTTAAGTGAGTCGGGGTGAAACGTAAACGTCAGGGCTGACCTGCCTCTCAGCTTGTGTGCATGCAACTATCCCCTCTGTCTTAATGTTCAAAATAATATCCCGTCAAACACTGTTTACACATAATGTTGTTTACTTTATGTGCAGGGATATTCATCTGGAATAGAATAGCCAAAGGAATTTTCTCTACTGTCACTCTGTTGTGATCAAAAAAATAATCATATTTGACACAGCCACATCCTCTGGAAAAGCACGACAAGTTGGGCTGTCAGCCTCTTTCGCTTGGCTCCCATCCCCGAAACCTTTTGTTAATTTTTAACTTCTGGCTGCCACCACCACCCTCCATCCCCGTCTCCTCTGCTAAGAGTGAGCACCGATGCTTCCTTTTTAAATGGCTGAGGGAATATTGTCATGGAAATCACAGATCATTGTTTCTGTATCATAAACTGCTAGCTCTCCGTTACCTTTTGCAGTGTCTCATATGACGCCTATCCGATGCATGGAGAGATATTCACTGGAAGAAGTGGTGCTGTGCACCATATCCCATTACTGAGCCTCCCAAAGGCCGGCCCCTATAGCAGTGAAACCTAGTCTTCATGCACCACAAGCACAGGCTACTGCATATAGACAAATTTATGGGCTTAAACCTGCTTCTTAGGCAAAAACACTGAGGGAATGTACTGTAGATCACAGCTTTTATTACTTTTTATAAATCTGTAAAACACATGATGCAAACTGCCTTTTATGTGAACAGTGTTCTTAGCCTGGAAACATTGACAGAACATTCATTTGCAATGAAAGTCAGAGGCTGAAAATGTACCGTAGGCCTTTTGATGTGTGTGTTGTGGGTGCATGTGAAGGACGGACACAGCTCTGACTTTGGCTTTTGCTTGTAGCCTCTGGCTTCATGACTCTTCCCACATGGCAACGCATTATGGCAACACACTTCAGTCCATGCACACTACAAGGGAAATTGTCACAACAAATGAAAGTCTCCACAGATACCGATCCAATCAAACACTTTAACGGAATGATTTCTGCCTGTGTGAAACAACAGAAAAATTACTTTGAACTGCTTGCATTATATGTTTGCATGTCGGATGTGTCCAGTAAAATACACAAGACTCACACGATATATAAACAGAAACTAAAACCTGCCTTTGGTTAATAAAGTGCATGTGTTAATGTTCCACTTTTTCAGAGTTAATTCACTCCATAACCACTAAGTTGAATGCAATCATCATTATCCTTGTGACTTAAAACATGTCATGATCTCAAAAAGACTTTGGAGGACAAGCCTACACCCCTACTTTGTTATCTTCTATTAAAGCATTGTGCAGAAGTCAACAAATCAAACATTTTAAATTCAGCACAGTCTGAACAAACAAAGTGACTGTTTGAACTTAATTTCAGAGGCTTGGCTTCCTGTAGCTGTTAAGAAATAATAGCAAGATGAAGAACCTCACAGATATGTGTCAGCTATAGAGGTGCACGTTATGTATGTTTATTATCAATAAATCTATGATATCAACAGTTTTCACAGTCGATAATGCATTTCTGATAATTGTGTGCAATGTGTAAAGCTTCAAAACATTTGCTTCCATCATAATGAGCCGTTGTGAGCACTGAAACATTATTTGACTATAAAATAAGCTCTTTTCTCTTGGGGACATGCACCTGACTTTTACTGAGGCAATATTTTCCCGTGCTGCAGCACATTATAGGTCATGTTTTACGCCTCTTCCTTTTGGCTGTAGTCACAGCTAATATCCACATGTACTCTTTCCTTAGGTAATTTGGCAACTTGTTGAGAGGCTGCAGAGTAGCAGGAGACAAAAAGGGATGGAACAAACAGACGTGTTGCCATGGCACATAATGGTTAGAGGTTGCTGTCTCTTTGGGGGAACATTAGCAGAGAAGTGCTGCACATTTAGTGTTGTGTCCTCTTGATAAGCTGTGCACAGTGATGCTGTTTATTTAGGTTAGCACAAGTCCTGTCCCTCTAATGTCACTTTCTCTTTGGCTGGAGCTGAAAGCTGCTGAAAGACTATGAAAAATGCATACAAGTTAGACCCCTGGGTCTCATGTTGAGCTGGAAAGCTGATTGAAGAAAAAGGAGTACAGTTATCATCAAGCGAAGAGGCTTTTGTGTGTGTGTTTATGTTCCGACAAAAAGTCTTACAAAGACACCAGATATCCATCTTTTAATTTGACAATGTCCTCTGCCTTTAAACTGTATAGAAGGCTGCTTGTGTTTATTCTCATGTAGTTTAAAATTTCAGCCAGGATCATTGCAAATATTTTTACCTGAGTACCTGAGTATACTAGGAACCAGGATTGGGTGTTCTTGAGCTCCAAGCATTCAAGTACTGAAGGACCTGAATTACTCTCCTGAGACTGCAGGTGACCAAGGATTCACTACATCACTGGACATTATGGAGAATGTCAGTATGATAATGAGAAAGTCTCGTCTAATTTCTCTTAACCTTTTGTTTGAATACTCCCTCTGAGTGTGTACTTTACAGCAAAATCAATAGATGTATCATGGTGCACAATAATTGCTACTGGCTACAAATTGTGCTTTGGACTGCATTCGCTATAATTCAGCTGTTTGTTTACATCTGTAATGAAAAGGTGGAATTATACTTTTATGTAGACTTTTAATCACACACTGAGAGAGAGTGGTAAGTCAATCAATACATTTCCAACAGTTTAAGAGGCAACAATAAAATTTTAGGATTATATGCAGTATAGTGATGCAAACTGTGCTCAGAGCAAAAAATATTTAAAAAAGAACATGTTATGAAAAAAAAAAACACTTGGAGCAATTATTTTGGTGTCTGGTGTTACTAGCAACTTATAACTCTGACATAATACAACCAAGTCACTTTGTGTGTGGTCTGAAACGGGGAGTTGGGGGGTGAGGCGGTAGGGTGGGGTGGCGTGAGGGGGTTAGTGTCTCTCTCCAGCTCTTCAAATTAGAGGTTTGACGATTTTATTGGCTTTTACTATATCTGCGTAATTGTGTAAACTCTTGGATGAAGGTCAGAATATGTCTCTTTTGACACTCAACAGCATATTAAGTGCTAAATAATAACAGTTTAGTTAAACGATATATGTCATTGATATAAATTTACCACTGGGGTGTTAGATACCAAAACTAAGTGAGGTCTGCATTCTTGTCTCACAGGTTTTTTAAATATAATATTTTAAAAAATGCAAATCAAAAAAACAGAGTGCACAGCCTCTGACACGTTGCATCCAAACACATTCAAGTTGTTAAAGTTATTGTATAATTTCACTGACACTGAAAAGCTTCTAGCATCAAAAGTGTTGTTAATATAGTGTAACTCAAGAACATGTAAAAGTTTAACAGTATTTTAACCATAAAGATTAAAAAAAGGTAAAACAGCTGAAACTTAAAGGGCAGAATTGTTGCATGTCTCTTGAATGTGTTAAAAATAGTGAGGTCTGTATTTTGCATTATGTAAAAATGTTACAAAAGGAATGTGTTACAATTAAAATCTTATATATATATATATATATA
>JAOWBL010069489.1:0-19895 GCA_028564865.1 Zenarchopterus dispar
TATATATATATATATATATATATATATATATGTGTGTGTGTGTGTGTGTGTGTGTGTGTGTGTGTGTGTGTGTATTTTATATTCAACATATAAAATATAAATATAATAATATAAATATACAAATGATATATTACTATTTTGTCATGAAAGAGTTAAGCGGGATGTTTAAAAAAAACACATTTTCTGTGTGTCAGAACATATTTTGTCTTAGAAAAGCACATTCATAAAATTTAATAATACCTTCATCACCCAAACTAGGGAGTTACATTTCCAAAATTACACTACAAAAAGAGATATACCACTGTAGACATATTTGTTGGGAAGCATCCGACAAAACAAGTTTAAAAAAAAAAACAATTGGTCAATGAGAACTTGAAACTGCCAAAAGTAGTAACAAATCTGCATGACAAATAAAAATCACACGTTATTTTTGAATTTTGTAGTTTACAGGAATCATTAAAAAAAAAAAAAAAAACTAATGAAACTGGCCAGGACAAAAAATAACAGACCCTCAATTTAATATTTAGCTTCACAACGTTTTGTGCCAGTAACTGTAACAAAGTGATAAGTGTAACCGTCAGTGAGACTTGTGCACCTGTAGACAGGTGTTCTGGTCTTTATGAGCAACATGTCTCAAGTTTGAAGGGTTTCTTCTCCAGACTGCATGTTCCAGGTGTTTCCACAGATATTCTACAAGATTTAGATCTGGACTACTAGAAGTACGCTTCAGAATAGTCCAATGTTTAGTTCTTAGTGTTTATTGGTTGTTTTTAGTAACGTGATTTGGGTCATTTTCCTGTTGGAGGACCATAACCTGCAACTGAGACCAAGTTTTCTGATGCTGGGCAGCATATCTGTCTCCAGAATGTCTTGATGGTCTTGAGATTTCACTGTTTTTTTTTTTTGCTGCTGGTTATCTTTGTCTGTGTCCTGTGGTATTGCCTATAGTGTAGGCTATGTGAGACCCATGGCTCATGCACCTGCATGAGATGTTTATGATGTGACTATGATGATGTTCCATATATGATAATGTCCAGAAAGATTATTAGCCCATCAATGTCAGCACAAAGACTTTTTTTTTTTCCTAGAACAGAGGCCAAAGGGGCCCTCAAGTAGCAAGGACGATGGGTAAAGACTTAGATGTACCTCACTGTGTTGCCACAATGAGGTGATCTGGAGGAAACATCGAACATTGAAACATCAACATGAAGAATACAGAAGAGAACCTTTAAATGTGAAGCAGTTACTTGAGGAGTTTCATCATAACCCCCAAAAGTATTGGGTAGACCTGGAAAAAAAAAATACAGACAGACAGTCATTACATTGTTACAGTAAGATATCAATATGTCAAAGGTCGCTGCGCATCAGCAGCAGAATAATTTCACTTTACCAACACAGCTGTGACAGCTTAAAATGAACTGATCATTTTCAGGTTTCATGTAGAAGATGGTGTTAAAAAAAAAAAAAAAAAGAGTTCTATCAAAAGCTTCTTCTGACACCACAAATCAACATATGTAAAAATACCCAACTGCTAAATGTGTACTTGGGGCATACCACTCCAGTGTTGGGAGTGTGTTATTGTGAGCTGTGGACCACATAGCATGAAACTGTTCAGTGTAAGAGAGTTACCTGCATTTGGATAACAAATAATAAAAGCTGTGGTGCATTTTCCAATGGCCTCAATGAATGGTCTCATCTCAGTCGCCCCCAAGGCACAGTTCAGACCAATGCTGCAACCAGCACACACACAAACATACACGTTACTGCCGGTACATTTCTAAACTGCTTTGTTATTCACCTGTACATGCAGGACAATCCAGAATGTCCTGCATTAATATTTGTCCACACATCCACCTAACATTAAGAATGTTTTCATGTGGCTTTCAGCGGTGCTGTAACTATGAGTGGATTTTATTTTCCACGTGAAAAGACAAGTTTACAAACTCATCAGTGATTTGGACCAAATTTAACCAACTAAGGTGCTTTCATTTCTTTGACATATACACTTGAAGTCCGCATTACTCTTTCAAACCGAATATTTCTGATGTGCTCTGTGGACAGACAAAACCAAAAGCACTTAGAAACAACAGTTCTTGTGCACATATACTTCACTTGTTCTTCTGGGTCAAACGTATTCTTCCCTGATTCGCAAAGTCTTTATCTGACCTCACCAGAACAATAAAAAACAAGCCTAAGACAAACATATCTTTTGCCTGTTTTTTCACTCTGCAACTTTCAGTATTTGCCGACTTTATTTTTGAATAGATTATATGACTTCTCATCTTATAATCAAAAATGTCATTGCGGTGTTCACACTACATGACTAATTGCTGACAAGGACTCACACACTGCACAATGACTTTATCAGGCCTCTAACCCATGGTTTTTATTCCAGAGATGTATTACCAATATTTGTGTATAGAAACACATTATAGAAATCCCAGGAGAAATGACCAAAATTCATTACATTCACAAGTTGTTTATCTGAAAATGGATCAAGAGAAGGAACGAGCAGTGCAGACTATTTACATTTTAGTTGTCATTTTGCAGCTTCCTCTTGATTGCCCTTCTTTTCTTGTCAGAGTGTTGTAGTACATCTCCTCCTTTTACTCACAGTGAGCTAAACCTTGCTTTGTCATTGGTGGTTGTTCAGATGGGAAAACTTCAGCTGCTTCACAGCCGAGTTCTGTCAGAGATATCTTGGTGATGGCTTCTCTGATTTACCTCTAACCAGTTAGCAAGTTCAGGCACAACTCAGTGACTGCCCAAACAGGCATCAAATTGTGTCTCTTTAAAATCAATATAAACAACAAGGATTTGGTATTTATATTGAAAAATATCCCAAACGATATTTCTGACCACTATGACTGTCATGTCACGGTTTGTTACTTTCAGTAGTGGTTCCAACTACTGAAAGTAGTAGTGGTTCCAACTCACCATAGAGGCTTGGCATGAGACACACTCACAACAAAGGCTTCCCCTGTCTGACCAGACAGAGTTCGTCCACTCCGGTCAACTATGGTCCCTGAGATCTGTACAAGTTGGACAAGAATGAAATAAAGTTGAGTAAATAACAGCTCAGCATTTCAGCAACAACTCAAAGACTTTTTACAGTCCTACATGATCCAATCACATATAAAGAACCTTTTCTCCCAAACTCCAAAGAGGTAGGCTTTATTCTGGGATATATTTCTAAAATATTCAAATGCTAAACAGCCTCCAGTTGATCCAAAACACTGCTGTGAGAGTTCTGATGAGGATTACCAGAAGAGATCACATTTCTCTAATCCAAGTTTCTTGCCATTTGAAATCCAGGATAGAATTTTTGTGTCTTATCCTGCCCTTTCAAACAACCAGCAGAAACAACTCATGTAGAGCTAATTCGGTCCATCAAACTGCTGCAGGGTCAGAGATCACGACCCTGAGACCCCCCCTAGTGTGATAATCAGTCATCTTTAATGGCATGTTGAGCTCTAAACAAGAGGTGATTAACTATGGTCCAACTGGATTGTGTGGGACCAGTAAAAGAGCATAATATAATTTGACCAATGCATCACTAACACAAAAATTGCCACAATCAACACATACGTACTACAGCCCATCAGAAAACTCATTTAGGATGGTGTTCAATTTGGAGCATGTATCCACCCAGCTATCTTTCAATTGACCCTGGGAAGACTAGTGCAGGGTATCTGCTCATGTGCCCATATCCTTCAATGAGATCCTTTTAATAGGGAAAATCAGCCAAGAGGCCGTATCTCAGGAGGCAGAGAAAAGAATTTTTTATAAGTATAATCATCTTTCTAAAATTGAGAAAAAAAATGTGTGAATCTGTAATGACAATAAATCAAAACTACAAGTAGGTTAAAGAAACTGGACGGGATGCTGTCATGTGTGATGAAATTCTTAAACAAGACATTTACGATTTATTAAAAAACTGGAATCACTAAAATAATATTAGTGATCATTATTGCCTAATGGGCAGTGGGCAGGAGAACTGGACGCATTTTGACATGTGCAGTTCTATATATAACAAGTCCAGCTTAACACTGCCTTCAAACAGCTTTGATATGACATAAAAAATCAAAGCAAGTCACGGGAGCAGCAGCAGTAAAACTGCAGGGTGTCTTGTTTCGCACCCAACGGTTGAAAAGATTAAATGGTGCCAACAGAATTTCATTAATCTGTGTTTGCTGTTCTACCAGAGGATTTACTGCTGCTCTGAAGAAAAATTCATCCCCATTTCAATTCTTGCAACTATTATTTTCAATAACATATAACTGAAGTTTTTCCTTTTACCCCTTGAACCCTACAGAAACAGTATGTGGTTCAGAAGAATATTGCTAAAAATGACAACATCATATAGGGATTGTACCACCTTTGTCCATTAGAAAATGTAGGAGCCTGAGAGCCCTGCATCAGCCATTTACTACTGCTACACCTGGAAAATGATTATTCCCACGGTTTTTATTTTTACTCCTCTGCTCAAGATTTTAAAACTGGAATTTGTAAAGTACAACAAGGATAAAAAGTTCTTGAACAAAGTATCAGAGACATACAAATATTGGCCTTCTTTCGTAGCTGTTTTCAAAAAGCAGGTCAATGGCAAACAGGGCAGCCTGCAGACAGAGAGAACGAGACAAAACAAGGAGAACAAGACCATTAGAACATGCATCTGGTACACAGTGTAGTAAGATAAATATTTTCCTTCAGCTACTGCAATGCATCAGAAACATTACTGATCTGTGCTCCCATTTACTATTAAAAATACAAACTCCTTAGTCATGTAACATTGATAATTATTTTTATGTGCTTTCAAGACTACACTTTTTGAAATCTGTGACTGTGTAATCTGAGTGAGATGAGCATGAGTGGGTGCTCTGAGCACACGTTTTAAAACCCAACATAAAAGTTTGTCCACGTACGTCTCTCCTTGTTACAGGTACTCTGCCTGTAAATGAACACACTGAAACAAGAACTGCTGGGGAGCTAAAGTCCTGTTTCCACTGAGAGGTTCGGTATGGACCGGTACGGTTCAGAAGGGTTTAAATGGTCCAGCCGATTCAGGTGAGCATTCCCACTGTAAGTCAGATTGCCACTGGGTATGCAGGCTTTAGACTAAATGACTAGCATAACATCATACTAGTGCGACAACAACAAACATTACACTACAAACAACAAAAATGGAGGTCATCGAGCAGGTTGGTTTTTCTTCTGTTTGGCTTTTGGTTTTTTGTTTTTACAATACATGAGGGAAGGCTGCAGCTGGCGAAGAGAAAAATGTAATTATCTATTATGTTTTCAATTTCAGCTGAAAGGCAACTTGACGTTTGCTTCGCACTTGTTTTTGTCATGGGTGTTGACGTTTTTCTGTCCAGTTAGCGGATTGTATTGTGTGACGCCAGTAGCTCCACCCTAACCATTTTAATATGGACCTACTATGGAAGGGGGCCCAGAAATGGTGCGGTTTGGTTCGGTTGCATGAGAGCCTTTTATAACGAAAACATCCAAAATAGCCTACCCAAACCGGCGGGACCAAACCACTCAGTGGAAAGAGAGCTCAGTAGGACATTAGGGTTTTTCACAAAAATCTCAATAAGCTTCATTAGCACACAATAAAAACAAGCACGAAATCACTGAAGAGTCTGCAGAGCTCAACACCAATACACCTCTGGACAAAAGAAAAAAAAAATTTAAGCCGTATAGTTTTTATTCTGAAGCAATCTGAAGAAAGGCCTGAAAAATAAAAGCATCAATATCTTTGCATGTATTAAATCCATGTGTTGCTTGCACAACACATTCCTTGTGGCTCTGATGGTCCAAAAAATCATTTGCTGTTTGTAAATAAAAAACAGCGATATTACAGCAGAAAAATATTAAGCAGGTTGCACTAAGTATGAGCAAGAATCCACCCAGCAGCTCTACATTTAAAATGTCTTCATTAGTATTTGGATTGCTTGAATTTCTTACTACAATGTCATATATGACTCATGGGAATAATATCTGGAGGGACATTTCCATATGCAGCCCTCTTAATATTCAGGGTTCAAACCGCAAAACAACAACAAAAAAAAAACAACAGTCGCTTGGTTCAAAAAAAAAAAAAAAAAAAAAAAAGCAAATAGTCAAACTGCAGGTTTCCTTTGAACAAAACATCCCACGAGTTTCATCAGATTACCCACAACATAAAGAGGTGGTCACATTTGTTGGTATCCTTCCCTTAAAAAAAGAACTCACAATGGCCACTGAAATAACTTGTTCTCTAATAATACGTTGTTCTGGACTCTGGTTTGAGTTCATATTATCCATCTCTTCAGTTTGTCATCAGCTGTCCTCTTCTGTCCACGTTCAAGGAGATTGTTTACAGTCCTGCAAAGGCAAAACTTCTGAATAAAATATCCAACTATAATCACAGGAACATCCAGCTGCTCTGAGATGTTCTTCTAGCTTCAACATGGTGGTCTGGAATGTTCTTCCTGATCTCCTCAGACAACTCTCTTTTGCTTTCTCTGGTCCATGTTCAGTGTGGTGAACACCATGATAGCAAATGGCAGAGTGACGACATTTAACCCTTTAAACAGACAGACTGACGGACGAGTAAAGACACCTGAGATGTTCATTACAGGGCACACTTTAGTTTAACATGGTCAAGTCATTTTCAGTTTTTCCTAGGGGAACTCATTTTTTAAAGGTCAATTTCATTCCTTTTTTTATTTTTAATGATTCTGTAGAGCTACAATTCAAAAGAAATGTCCAAGTTTAATTAGTCAATGTTCAGTAAGTTATCATTACTGATTATTATTTCTGTAAGTTTTAATTTATTTCAGTGACCATTGTGGGGGGGTTTGTCTTAATTGGAAGGGTAACATGAAATCTGCCCACGTGCAGATGTTGGCAACAGGTATAAATAGAATCAACAATTTACTATCATAACTTTAAGAAGGCAAAAGGGCACCTTAGCATTGGCAGTGTCAAAGATGGTTTCAACAAGTAGGATGTCGGCTCCTCCGTCCAGTAAACCTTTAACTTGCTCTGAATAAGCTTCTACAAGCTCGTCAAATGCTGTAAAACACAAGAAAACACACAAAAATCTTCAATGATTTGAATAACGTACAACTGAGATCAAACAAGGTGAAAGAGAACGAAAATTCCCAGAAACCTTCCACAAACTGTTCAAGGTGAGAAACTGGTAACTTGCAGGTTGGTGGACTCTGCATCAGTCTGTCATGGTGAAGAAAGAGCTGCGCCGAAAGTTCAATCTCTCGATTTAATATTTTCAAATATGAGCATAAACTTTCTGTTTGGTCTTGAGCAAACATGGCTACAAACTCATACAAACTAATTGATGTGTATATGTTCTTACATATACACAGACACACACATGTACTTGGACAGGCACAAAGACAGACAGATTTTTGATTTCGACTTCTTAGATATAACCATAACTACAAGTGTAAAACTAGGTAACAAGTTACTGGGTTACAGAAATTTGGACACTACAAAGTGTATTTGTACCTTGTAGACTTAAAATGTGGAGTCTCTTTAATCTCATGACATGCTACTTGTTTGCAACACTTAGCAGCTACTCACTAGCTTCAGTTATTTGGGGTTTGCTATAGTCTTCTCTCTTGTACAATGCTTTCACCGTATGTTTGGTATCCTGCATGTGTATATCATAGTACGCTTCTATGATTACACCTTTTGACTTTGCTAGAGAAAGGGTTGAGTTTTTATGGGCCTGAGACTGGCACAAAGTGTGTTTACTGCTCCAGCAGACCAAAAACAGAGTTTATTATATGCAAATGTTACAAATGCATACAGATCCTCTATCCATCCTCCACTTGGCAAAGTTAATCATGATTTGGTCATTCTCACTGCTAGAGACAAACCATTGTTCAGAGGAAACTGATGAGCAAAAGAACAGTGAAGGGTTGGTCACACAGAGGTGGAAAAACTGCATACACGGACTACAGACTGGGATGAACTGTGGAAGCCAGATAACATAAACACATGATCAAATATATGACAAAGCACATTAAGTGTTGGGGAGGGTGCTCACAGCATCCCCACCAGGATAGTGAGGTGTTTCCTCTGTTACAAGCCTGGGATAAGCAGTCACCTGAAAGAGCTTCTGAACAAGAAAAGAATGAAAAGAGAGAAAGAGCCTTCAGTAAGTGTACAGAGAAAGCTGCAAGTCATGGTTGGGGAGGTTACTAGAAAAACTTGCAGAGCAAGCTTGAAAGACGGGATTTTTTTGTGTGGTCATGGATTAATGTGATCACTGGCTTCGAGGAGACTGGGGATCGGACTGAGGCTTACCAGGCTTTCGCTCAGTGTGAACAAGCTTTAAGAATACCCCGCTTCTTTCAGCTTCCATCTTTGCATGGATCGCTGCAAAGATTACTGTGTACTATGATTTGCGTTATGTTTTACATCAGATCTTCTTCCTGACAATTGTCCACATACAAAACTGCCACTCTGACCAGTGGGAAACATGGAGGGCCACTTTGCCATTCCTGGGGATAATTAATCAATCTTTCCATAAAGGTCCAAAAGAGACTTGGTTCCACCACTTTTGTCAGTTTATGGTGCTTTATACATCCATGCATTGTTACAGTACAATGACTACGGATAGAAACTGATGAGACTTCTTTAATAACAATGCCACTATCACTTCTGCTGACTGAGTCAGTTCTTTATCAACTAAATCATCAATTCTGGTTTCAAAGAGGAAATAAGTACATCCAAACAAGTTTCTTCTGCTCAAGCCTCGGGGTATTCCTTGAATGTTTCTTTACCGTCTTAAATTTAAAAAAAAAAAAGAACACTGCCAACAGATCATTAACAACATTTTCACAGGTTAGAGCATCATCTCCACTATAACTATAACTACAACGCAGCTAGACACTACTAAGAGTCTGTCTCCATCACTGCATGTCAAAATAAAAGTCGTTTAACTTGTTTTTGATTTGTTACTTGTATCTTCAGCACTTGCCAGCATCCATAACAGAAGTGAAAGGTTAAAGGTGCTCATTCTGATGCTTCAGAGAGCTGGTACCAGTTGAGATCTGGTATCTCCCCAGTCTACCTGGCCAGTGCCAGAGTAGTGCGGTTGAGTGGTCGAAGGTGCTGAAGTAAAGTTCCAGTCTCTTTAGGGGCGTGGGTTCAAATCTCACCGCTGCCAGTACTTTCTAGCTTAGTGGAAGACCCAGGTTCAGTCCTCTAGTTTGTAACACAAATGAGCCACTGTGGCCCCCTAAGTAAGACCCTTATCCCCCTGTAGCAGCCCACTGCTCCTTGTGTAACTAGTGATGGACAGTTTTCCCACTGCAAGACTAATAAGGACTTTTTTTTTTTTTTTTAATGCTCACACATTCAATGTTTGGGTCAGATGTTCTGCTCCTATGGCCTGTTCCCAACTTATCTAGAAAGATAAGTTTATTCTGTTGGTTCTTGCTGTTTTTTTGTGAACATCAAGAAAGATTACCAGGCCTTGCTTTGAAAATGATCAATTATCTAATTATTTATTACCAAAGGAATGATAGTAAAATACAATTACTCATGATCTGACATGACAGGTTTAGATAGCTAGATTTTTTTTATATTTCAAACAGGTGACTGAACGAGGATTTAGTTTTTGGCCAGTATAGGCTGTCTTTGAGAGGCAAAACACCCCAGACAAAGCAGTGCTAAGGAGATCTGCTTTGTCAACAAATGTATGAGAAAAATCAACAGCTGATATCAGCACTTGTAAAGTGATAACAGCAGGGAACCTTCACCAATCACTGCAACACAAATTTGCATTTACAAATAGTAGTTTGTAGTCTGCAGAGAAAAAAGGACCATCCAGACTGTTATCAGACCAAAAGCTGTGATGGGACAGGGTTGTGTCAAAGGCCATTCATACTCCTGCAATGGCAACACCCATAAAGAAAGGTTACCTGAGTTTTACATATATGACCTTCAGGATATGTCTTATCCAGGCATGGCCATGCACTTTTTTACAAGACACTCTAAAACCACAGCTGGAACACATCACAAATGCATGACTAAAGGAGGGGAGGATACAAGTTCTGGCTGGAAAAAATGAGGACTCCAAACGTAAAGATGTGTTTTCAGGAAGAATGGGACCACATAACGCCTTAAACTCTTTATCAGTTGGTATCCTCCTTCCCAGAATTTGTTTCAAGTAATGAGAGGAAGAATGGCAACATTAAGGACTAATGAAACCTAATTCTGGAATGTGAAAAATGCATGTATATTAATGAAATAAAGTTGATGGGAAAAAATAAGTATTAATGAAAAAAACGAGATACTGGATTCATATTGTCATAAAAGAAATGCTTTATTGTTCAAACTCTGATTCAAGGTTGTGTACTATAAATTGTGCCACCCCTAAAAACATTACAATTGGTTCCTGAGAAAATAAACAAACTCAGAGTTACAATTATAAAAACCGTCTTACTGATGTTCCGGAGATCCGGTCTCTCCACTGAAGGTGAAACAGACAGAGTTTTGTTGGTGGGGCCCAGCGCTCCAGCCACGTACCGTTTACAACCTGGTAACAAACAAACACACACACACACAGTTAACCAAGAAGAGCTGCAGGAAAAAGGGTCAACCACTAAAAACTAACTCATTTTCTGCATTTATTTACCAAAAAAGTTATTTAATCTTCATCTAAACAACAAAAGCAGAAATTAGTGCACTTAAGTCCATAAACAATTATAACTTCTTGTATTTCTTGTATTGTACACACTCATTAACAACTAATTACTCAAACAAAAGCTTATTAGGTTGAGTTTTTCTATTTGAAGTCCAATTCATGAAATTAGTTAAGAGATCTGCTTTTGAGCCATTTTGGTTGATAAAAACACTTGCATTTTAGTTTCTTCCTAACAAGCTCTCCTAGTACTGATGGCACAAAACCAAATCACTTTTATTCATTAAATAAGTTGGAAAAAGTTCATATTTATAATTGAGAAAAAAAAGACAAGAATGTGGTGTGAGGTACAAAAACTGTGACATTCAAAAACCTTGGCAAGCACCGAGAAGCAACGAGCTTCTGAATGAGATCCGATGGACCACCAAAGGTGCACTCACAACAGCAGCCACTCAAAAATGCCGTTTGCATCTTCATAACTAAATATTATTGCATGTCTCAGTATCATCAGCTGGTATTTATGGATTTCACTCAACACAGCAGGAAAAACTATTTTTGTAGGGACAAACAGAAATACCAGTCAGCAGACAGAAAAGCTGATCGACAAAGCAAAGAACGTTCAGAAACGCCAACTGCTTTCAACAACCTTTATGAAGCAGACTGACAATAATAAAGTACTGGTACTGAGGAAAAACACTCATCTGTGTATCTTGTAAACCTAAGAGGGGGCACAAGCCAGCATCTTCCTTGTGCGGGTCTCAATAATACTGCACGTTACACACTCACTCACACACACACACACAACAACAACACTATACAGTCACCAAGCGTAACCCGTCACTGTCTTGTCTTGTCTTCCTGCTCCTGCTCCTTTGTGTCCCAGTGTTGGTGATTTTAGCCCTTCTTTTTAAAAAAAATCTCTTTTTCTTTCCCCCTACAGCGATCAATAAAACATGACAGACTGTCAGGAGGGCTGGTGAAGGGAGCACACTCACACACCCGTGCACCTCCCCAAAAACAATAAAAATGCATGTATATGCTTCAGGTTGTGCCAAATTTGGTATCAAACTTTAATATTCTTCCAGACCCAAAAAAAAAAAAAGGACGTTCGCATCAGACAATTTATAAATGTCTGAGCTGACACAGGTAAAGATAGAAAAGTTGGAAAAAAAAAAAAAGTCTCTTGAACTCTGTTAAAGTCTGATCCAGACTCAGTGCTGCTGAAGCAGTTTTCACCCACAAAAAAAACTCCAACAGTTTAGTTACCTTTTCATCCGGGCCTACGTATGTTTTAGGGGTGTGTTTAATACAGACACAAACAAATGACAGCGTGTAATCAGCTAAAAGCCATTGTTTGAACTTAGCTGAAGGTCAGATCACCCTGGAAGGTAAATAAAAGCAGAAACTCAGTAACTTTCAGAGGACTGTCCATTTCCTAACACAAAGCTGACAGCTGAGCTCACCGGACTGTTTGGCGACATCATCGGCTGCCTTCCTTGCCAGCTCTGCTGATTTCCTGTTGAGGCGATAAGCCTACACACCAAAACAAGGACATAGACATTTCAGAAATGAGAAAATGAGATGGTTACAAACAAGAATATTATCCCTGCTTCACTTGAAAGCAATGCTGACTTTGCTTTATTATGATGAAGACATGTGAACGCTAATAATGCCAAAGAATCATGTTCATTCTGTTAAGTGTTCTGCAGGGTCTATAACCTGGACACCTGGCATCAGCTTCATGTTACAGCTGATTTAAATGTGCATCACAGCCAGCCACATCTGGACAAAAGACTCTCAGACTGGAAAATACGGTCTAAGTCCCAAGACCAAGACTCGGCATCTCAGGAATTAGGAGTGAAAGATTCATTTCCAACACACATCATTGCATAAGTGTATAATGGAGGTGACATTCTACAAAGCATGGTGGTGTGTTGGAGTTTTTCTAAACTTGAAAGAAAATCCCTGCTGAGCTACAAGACCATCCAAGTTCTTCTTTGAAGCTGTATTTCTCTCCACAACAGGCAGCGATCAAAGTTACAGCAGGCATTTAAACACAATATCAGATTCAGGTCCATAATAAGTCTGACTACTCAGAGTTATTAACCAAGTTTTCACCGGTAGACATGAAAATACATGTCTGCCGGGTGGAGTGTCTGATAGTCTCCCCCTGCTGGTCGCTGTGTAAACAGCACGTTTAAACCCATTTTATTCAACAAACTAGGGCTGCACTGAGGAGCAAGTTCAACATATACAAGATGTCTGTAATGATACATGTCCAGTCAAAAAAAATACCAATCCATGTCACAACACTTCTTATCAACTCAGTATCAACACTGGTACTCTTACTTTGACTCTTTATTTTTTTTCCCCCCTCCGGATGATCAATCAGAAATACTGGCCAAGGAAGATTTCTCAGAACAAACCATAAAAATTATAACCAGTTATCCTCAACTAGTGGCTGTGTAAGCTCATTTTCTTATCTTATCATGGTTATTACACAGTTTTAAAAACAGTTTAAAGTTCCAAGGTAATTTCAATAATTTTCAAGAATTTTATGAGCTGGAATTCTTAGAAGTTCACAAATGAACTTTTTTTTAGAAGCCAAATTATGCAGTTTTACAAAATGTAACAACTTTACAAACATATTTGTTCATTTTAGCTTTGCGATTCCTGAACTGATTAAACAAGTGAAATCACAATTTCAGATGGAGAAAAAACTGAGGCCACCGAGTATGTTGAAATAGGGGTAACTGGAATTCTAAGAAATGGCTTATCAGCAGTTCATGGTCTTTGGGTACAATATAAAATGTGTGTGAGGTCACGCAGAAAGAGTTTACCATGTGTTCCAGTCCGTAGTCAGCCTGAGCAACGGACGTGCTGCTGAATGTGTTGGTCTCGATGATGTCAGCGCCGGCTTCCAAATACTCCTTCAAACACACAAGACAGCGCAGCTTCAATACACACTGCTGCACAGCATGAGCTGCAGGACCGCAAAGCCACAGCAACTTTCAAAGTCAGACATTTTCATGGGAATTAAGAGGAATATATGACAACTGATGACTAAACTGCAAATTGGTAAAGTTTTGCAGAATACTCAGTTCGATGAAGTGATGAAGGGTGTCCCCAAAGGTGAGAGAGTGGTGAGTGGAGCAGACTACTTGACATGTTGTTTCAGGTAACAGAGGTGATGAGGATGTGATGGGTAAGTTTGGTATCCAGGACAGGAATGCAAAGGGACAGATGGTGGGAGACTTTGCAAAAAGAATAGAAATGGCTGTGGTGAATACTTTCTTCCAGAAGAGGTAGGAACATAGGATAACCTATAAGAGTGGATGTTGAGAGGCTGAGTACATCTTGTGCAGACGATGCCATCTGAAGGAGATTAGTGACTGCAAAGAGGTAGTAGGGGAGACTGTAGCCAGAGGTTAGCTAAGAAGTGGGACACTGAGAGGACAGAGAAGAGTAGACAGGAGCACAGGAAAACGCAGCATAAGGTGAAGGTAGAGGTGGCAAAGGTCAAACAGAGGGTGTATGATGACTTGTATTCTAGGTTGGACAGCAAGGAGGAAGAGACTGGTCTGTACAGGTTGGTGAAGGAGAGAGACAGAGATGGTGATAGTGAAGGACAAAGATGGAAATGTATTAACAGGAGCCAGAAGTGTGGCAGGAAGATGGAAAGAGTACTTTGAAGAGTTGATGAATGAAGAAAATGAGAGAAAATGAAAAGCAGAAGAGCTTGTAGACCACAACGTACCAAAGATTAGTAAAGGTGAAGTTAGGAGGGCACTGAAGAGGATGAAGAGTGGAAAGGCAGTTGGTCCTGATGATACACCTGAGGAGGTCTGGAAATGTCTGGGAGAGGTGGCAGTAAAGTTTTTGACTCTGCTGTTCAACATGATCTTATGAGAGCGAGAAGATGCCTGAGGAATGGAGGCTAAATGTGATGGTACCAATCTTTAAAACCAAGGGAGACGTGCAGAGTTGTGGCAACTAGAGGGGAATAAAGTTGATGTCCCAAACAATGAAGCTGTGGAAAAGACTCATAGAAACTAGGCTCAGGACAGGAGTGAGCATTTGTGAGCACCAGTATGGTTTCATGTCAAGAAAGAGTGCTACAGATGCAGTATTTGCTTTGAGGATGTTGATGGAGAAGTACACGGAGAGGCAGAGAGAGCTTCATTGTGTCTTTGGAGATCGAGAAAAGGCTTATGACAGGGTGTCTAGAGAGGAACTGTGGTACTGTATGAGGAAGTGTGGAGTGGTAGAGAAGTATGTTAGAGTGGTGCAGGACATGTATGAGAGCTGTAAGACGGTGGTGCCGTAGTGAGATAGAGGAGTTCAAGGTGGAGGTGGGACTGCACCAAGGATCAGCCATGAGCCCCTTCTTGTTTGCTATGGTGATGGACAGGCTGACAGATGAGGTTGGACAGGAATCTCCATGGATCATGATGTTTGCAGATGACATTGTGATCTGTAGTGAGAGAAGGGAGCAGCTGGAGCAAAAATTTGGAGAGGTGGAGGTAAGAACTAGAAAGAAGAGGGATGAAGGTTAGCTGCAGCAACACAGAGTACATATGTGTGAATGTTGTACTTGCATGCCTTTTGGTGAGGTGGTAGGGGAGACAGGGAGAGTGAGAGTGGAGGATTTTAAGTACTTGGGGTCAACAGCTCAGAGTAATGGAGAGTGGAAAGGAGGTGAAGAAATGTGTGAAAGCAGGTTGGAAAGGGTGGAGAAAAGTGTCAGGAGTGATGTGTGATAAAAGGGTGTCAGCAAGAATGAAAGAAAAGATGTACAAGACAGTGGTGAGACCGGAGATGTTGTCTGGTTTGGAGACAGTGGACCTGAGGAAGAGACAGGAGACAGAGCTGGAGACAGCAGAAATGAAACTGGTGAGGTTCTCTTTCGGAGTAACAAGGATGGATAGGATCAGGAACGAGTACATCAGAGGGACGACACTTGTTAGATGCTTTGGAGAGAAAGTCAGAGAGGCCAGACTGAGATGGTTTGGACATGTGCAGAGCAGGGACAGTGAATTTATCGGGAAAAGGATGTTAAGGTGGGAACTTCCAGACAGGAGGCCTAGAGGAGGACCAGAGAGGAGACACATGGATGTAGTGAAGGAGGACACGAGGGTCATTGGTATGAGAGAGGAGGATGCAGAGGATAGAATTAAACTGAGACAGATGTAGCGACCCCTGAAGGGAGCAGCCAAAAGGAAATAAAGAAGTCTACAACTGGGAACTAACATGTAATCTTGGTTAAAAATAATTTCTGAATCAATTCTAAAAGAATGGTCTATATGGTCTTAGAACATTTGTTCTAAGTTAAATAAATACACATTGTACTTATCCTGTAATTAGCCTTGCTCTTTAAATGTTAAAGCTAACAGAACTGTTGTTTGTTGAACAAAGGCGTCATTTTGTAATGGGAACATATATATATATATATATATATATATATATGCACACATATGCAGTTATGCTTGTTAGCTGCATTATAATAAGCAATTGTCTGTCTCTTATCCTATGTCTTGACATGTGTGTGACTTCCATCTAGAAAATGCTGAATCAGGGAAGGTTAGTTGTGTCTGTTTTAGGCCATAAACCAGGTCATAAGTTGTAAACCAGGTCACAAGTAATAAAAGGTCAGTATTTCATTCAGGATGTTGTAAAAAAATACAATGATCTATGGTTTTGTTATCATGTATGCTTTGTGTTTGTGTAACTTTAGTGACCTCTGTTTCTAGTGAGAGGGGTTATACGGAGAGGGGTCTTATCCCCCTTGGACACATAAAACAGAGGGACGAATTGCTGCAGTCAGAGCAGGGTACTCGGACAGATCTTGTGTAAGCTGTTCTCCTTGCAAGTAAAATAAATGTGTTAATATTCACCCAAAGTCGCTTTAATGTTGTCGTAATTTTTCCATAACGTCCCATACCTGTATGAATATGCTTGATCAATTATGACCAAGAACATTGGCATTCATGTTTGCCAGTGATAAAATTACCACAAATTTCACATTAATTCCTAGTTATTCCCACGGAAAGTTAAAAAAAAAAAAATCATACAGCAGCTAGCTTGCTAATAAATCAGATATAACTAGTACGATGTTTATTTCTGTTAACCAGTTTTCCGTTACAACAGACTGTGGTTTAATTAGCACAGACTCAAGAGTGCTCGTCTATTACTTACTTATTTCTCTTCATCTAATGGGCATCAGCTGCACATTACATCCGTGCGTGCTGTACCTTTACTCTCTTTTAAAAGTTTTCTTCAATCTTATTCTACAGAACAATCCTATATACAGTATTTGATTCCAAACAGATATTTCCAAGATTCCTCACAAAGGTTCTGTAAAACGTCTGGAAATTTGCAAGAAATGTTCCCTTTGCAACCTTTAGCATTAAAAGGAAACCACAAAAACAGACCAAGTTCTGAGCTGGCTCAAATAAAGAGAGACGTGACAAACGCTGCTTCTCCTCGTCAGGACGGAATACCTTGTGTATTTTGTAAATGGCATCTGGCTGTGTAATACTGAGAAGATCGTTGTTTCCCTTCAGTGGCAACTGGTGGTCTTTAAACTCGTGTCCCCGAAAGTCTTCTTCCTCAAGTTGGAGTTGTTGGATCATGGTTCCCATCCCACCATCCAGGACCATGATCCTCTTTTGCAGCGATGACCGCAGTTCTGCCTCCATGGCACAGCTGCATCCTGGACTCAGAAGCAGAAACAACATTCATCAACTCAGAGTTTCACTCAGAACATCTCTGATTACTGGGACCTGTGTCAAGGTGGCAGAGACTCATTTGGGACCATTAATTTATAAGGTCTAAATGTTATTAAGTGCATGCTGAGCCCAGAGTGACATGTTAGCACACGTGCATGTGCATTTGTGGTTTACCTTGTTGTGTTCAAGCCCAAACAAGACTACAAATGGGTGGGAACAGAAAATTGATCCTTTCTGCTCCTGTGTACACACATATACACATGCACGTGTGCATTTACATTTACAGCGTGTGTGTGTGTGTGTGTGTATGTGTGTGTTGGGGGGGCATCACAAACTCAGTTTAACTCAGCCAACATATATGAGGTCCCTATTTTTGAGGTACCCACAAAAGTACTACAGTGAAGCAAAATTACGTTCCTGTTTCAGGAGCGTCAGACTAATGGTCAAGTAATTATTAAACCTGGAAGAAAAGTGGTGACCCAAAGTGGTATGATGGTAACTCATCATATTTTAAAAAATCTAATTAAAAAAAAAATCTAAAGAAAAACTCACACCAATGTTTAACAATGAAAGTAATAGCATTTCTTAACATAAAATGAGAAGAACTTAAGGCATTGTGAACAAATAAAATAAAATCACAGTGCTGAAGTTGACTTTACCATTAGAAGACTAAAGGACCGTTTCACTGAAATTTAGAGCAATGAGGTCACTTTAACCAGGTCCAGTTGAAAAACCACAAGGCTTCTCAAACTTGGATTAAATTGACTCTTAGATAATAAAGAATAAATAAAGCACTGTTTGTGATCTGTGGAAGGGCTAAAATAGGGTCATTTCAATGCATTTCTGACAGTTAGATCACCTTAAACCAGATTCCAAAAATACAAAATACCAAATGCAGTTTGATGAGGAATGCTGCCAAGAGTGGCACAACCAGTTGTTAGGTTTAGGCACCAATACTTTTCCACATAGAGCCAGACTGATGTGCTGTCTTTGCCTGATATTAAAATTTATTTGTGAAATATGTGTGTGATGTGTGATCTCATGATCTATTACTGATTAATGATAAATTAAGGTTTTTAAAACACTTATCAAAAGTGCTCTTAATTCTGAGTATGAAATGTTATAACAGAAATAATCTTAATAGATCTGAAAAAGTTGATTATTTTTAAGAGGAATTCTAGTTTTACAAAATATTTTAAATCTTGGGACCTGGTGTAAGGTGGTCCAGGAATGCAGTGGTCCTACTTTAATGTTCATATATTAAACAAAAATGTCACAAATTACAAACTCTGTTTAATATATCATTTTTATCTAAGAGATATTTTGATCCAGATTTTAACAGCCCATGTGTTCTTCATCGGGACCTGGTCTTAGGTGGTCTTGTGATCTAAGGTAGCTTCTGTTGGTCAGCTCAAGGTTCCTAAACATTATTATCAGGTTTTTACTTCAGTATATAGTTTTCATCGCTGATCGGAGGAGCATATTACAAAGACAAAAAAAATTCCTGAATTCTCCAAGCTCAAATTGTGAAAGGCAGATTCGGGGGAAATGACACGTCATTTTCATGGAATAACAGTGCGTGACTTAACCCCACTGAGAAACTCTGGATGTGCTGAAAAACAGTTGATCCAGCCACGTGATTCTCCAATTATCGATAAAACATATCGATGAAAATTTTAAACGACTCTGGATGAATGCTGTAACAGCGGATAAGGTTATTCAACTCTTATACTGTACGTAGATTACTGAAACTTTATAAATTGTCACAGTGCCAACATGTGTGCCAAAAAAAAAAAAAACTAAATCCGCCCGAATCCAATCCTTTCTAAAAGTAACACATCATACCAACAGACTAAAACCATGCATTTATAAAACCAATAAAGAGCAAAGTAAACAGTCTTGCACCAGCACATTAAACTTAAACGCTGCAAAGTACTGAACCTGCACAACATGTATAAGAACTTTTACGATAACCTGCTGTGTGATGTTGTGACACGATTAAATCTATGATGTTATAATTAATCAGCTGATAATAAGTTATCGCCACCGGCTCACGTGCGCGCGAGGAGCACTTTAGCTGAAGGCTAGCCCCATGCATTTACCTGCTTCTGAAAACACCTGACAGGATACGTTCGTGGGAGCCATGAGGTGACGGAGGAACCGGAGAACAGCCCACCTGCCCGTGTCAACAGCTGCGAATAGTCCGCCTGCTCCCACTATTATTCGCAACTCTTACTTTCTTCTGGCTTTCTTCTGGTCTCGACTTGCTGGTCCATCAAGTTTTACACTTCCGTTTACGGACCGTCAAAATAAAAGCACAAGAAGGTTTGACGGGTTGACTGTCAAACCGTCAACCGACAAGAAAACCGTGAACCCGTCAACTGACAATATGCGACAATAAAGCTCTCTTGTGCCTCGGTTATCGCAAGCCTCGAGGCCAGAACTCTGTCAGTTAACTGGAAAAAAAAAAAAAAAAAAAAAAAAAAAAAAAATCAGGGCCAAAA
>JAOWBL010069490.1:6697-19894 GCA_028564865.1 Zenarchopterus dispar
TATCGTTGACATTAAAAATGATCCTGCATTCAGTGATCGAGTCAGTTTAACACAAGCACACATCTGTTGTTATTTGTTGTGTTGTTTTTGTTTTTTATATATAGCTGCGGTTGTCATGGAAATGGATGCATGTTTTGTGCGTGATTAATTGTGTGCAGGTTGTGCTTGGTATTTTCATATCGAGGCTATCGCCTCTGTATGTTTTACCATGCACTTTTATTCCCATCATGAATCTCTATTTAGACACCACACGTTGCCCTCACTGCCTCACCTGAGATCCATTTAAAGACCATTAGGGATTAGAGATTCCTGGTTGCATTGAAACCTTCTGCTCAGGATTCACAGAGAAACACTTGTAAAAATGAGCAATAAGTGCAAATATTGATGCAGGAGAATATTTTGCTTAAGTGATACATCAACGATGCAATTCCAAATGGTAAATTAAGAACTGAATTCATCATCTTGGAGCCGATTAAATCACAAATATGTCCTGCAGCTTCTGAGTAATGTTTTCAGCTCGGGGAATATTTGAACCCAACACCCCTTTTCTAAAAACTTAAGCGCTTATCCGCAAGAGGAAATACATGCCATTACTCTCAGGACCCAGGTTCCCCTCCTCGGCTGGCCCCACTGGTGCAACATCCTCCTCTATGTGTTCCAGATGGCAGGGCGGAGGATGAAGCGGGCCATCACACTCCTGTTGATTTACTGCAGACGGAGCTCTACATGCTTCTTATCCGACCTCTCCGCAGCTCTGCTTTGTTTCCTGTTTTTTTTTTTTTTTTTAATTTCATTTTTTTCCTTTCACAACCACTTCAAAAGATGAGGCAGGAAGCCTCAGAGAGGCCCAAGCCGTTACATGTATTTATGCATGTACTGTACCAGCAGCGGTCCAAGCACGCACTGTACAACAGAACAGCTCCTCTGGGTATATACCTCGAACAATGAGCTGGTGGAGATGCACGTCTCAACAGTACACGTCTTTGAGGATCATACGTTAAGCAGCAGTGAGCTTCCGTTCTTATAATGATTTGTAGAGATTCAGGCTAAACCCAAAAATATCCAGAACCAGTCTGTAGGCGCCCTGAGTCAATTCCTTTAAATTATATAATCCGGCTGTTACACAGTCATGGTCATTTTAATCACCTGCTCTGCATATTTTCAATGTAGCACACCTCAGTGGGTCGTCATCTTACTTCTGCAGAGCTTGAAGGCAATCTGACAAACTTAGCCTTTTTTGGACCAAGAAAACATCTACGGCCATTGACATAAAAATATAGCTTTATGGGCACTGAAAGCAAATTTGTAGAAAAGGAAGATTTTCACTTACTACAACTTTGATCCCCTGATCGAGCTTTTGTTGACATGGCAACTGACACTGGCTTTGCATACAGGACTTTCTATATGTTTGCAGATAAACATACAGATTTTCCCCGTCAATGTTAAGAATCTGAGGTGGCCCAATGGGCTGTGTAAGTGACAGAAACATTTCCAGTTTTGGACGAGACCCAACTTTGAGCATGAAGCTGTTGTTGCTGAAGGATGGAGACTTTTCTTTCTTTTTTTTGGTATCTTCATGCAAGCTGCTTTCAGTGCACATTGAGGGGAACTGTGATGAGATCACCTGTCAGAGAAGCTGCATGATAAACTTTTAGGCGAGCAGGAGAAGATCATTTCTGAGACTGAACCACTTTGGATTGTCAAAACAGCTTGTCTGGAAAAGAGACCTGCTCTTGTTCAGCTCCATTGTCAAGCCTTTTGTATACACAGTTTTAGTGTGTTATATGCATTCAAATATTAGGGTTAAAAACTTTGACAATAATTTCTCCATATTTTCAGTTTTTTTAACAAATCAAGCTTATGGAAACCTCAGAAGTTCAAACTAGCAGGGGGTGAATTTTCTGTTTGGCATCCTGCTGCTTTGCTCACAGTGTGATTGTAAACACGTTCATCCGTCCTCCTTCCATGTTGGAAACATCAAATGGTGGCCTCTGCTTCTGATTTCCTGATTTTCCCTTTGCGTCCTTCTTCCACTATGTTTTGGCTTTTTATCAAACTGCCAGATGCCAGATCAGAAACGTTGCACATGTATGTGTTGTACTTTGTCACCGTGGCAGAGGTTTTTATACGACTCTGAGTGGCGCAGAGTTTGAGAAATAGCTGTTGCAGTTGTCATCTTTTGCATGATTTGTTGTTGATTATGAACCTGTTGACATGATCTGCCATTTTTTAGTGAACCAGCATACTTCTTTTGATTGTGGAACCAGCTGGAATTTCATATATTTTAAAAAATCAGGCGCAATGACCTATCATTTCATGTTTATCAGTAGTCTACAATGTGTATGGATGAGTACTGCAGGGCATTCTGGTACCATCTCTAAAGTTTAACTTTTACAGCTAAATGTTACCTTAAATCAGATCAGACTCTGTTTTGCAAATTTATACCTTTTCTCTCATTAAAGAAACAAAAAAGCATCTAAACCATCTTTAAGGGTTTGAAAAGGGTTTTAAGTCCAACTTGTGTTGAAATCGAAGTATATACACCATAATGGAACAGCTTGTCGAAATACTTCAGCAATAATAACTGTAGTTGTTTTTTTGCTTGTTTGTTGTTTGTTTTGCTGTTTTGTTTTTTGGAATTGTGCTGTTATAAACTAAATGTTAACATAAAAAATGCTAACTGGTGCTTTCTGTGTCTGAGGCATAGCTTGAGGTTTCTTTCTTCACAGGAGCACCCACTCCTGTGAAGATTGGCAGCTATCTCAAATGTTTTCCTCTCGTGAATAATCTTTCACAGTGTAGAATGATGTACTCTGAATTGTTTGGAAATGGTCTTAGAACCCTCCCCAGATCAACTGGATTCAAAAATGACTTGTCTAAGATCATAGCTGATTTCTTTCCTCCTTGGCACACATCTGAATCAGCTGACTGTTTTTATCTTCACATCTATACATTTTTAGTTAATCAAATGGGATTGATTAGCATCACCTGACTTTTTTACTTATACTTTTAAGTCCTGTGGAACCAGTGAGGTTGCACTACTTTGACTATACACTATAATGTCTTGAGTTGTTGTTCATCAGAGGTTAGATTTACCTGACTTTAGGACCTGGTCATGACCACATCAGTCTGTGTCCTCGTCCACAAAACCTCACAGCTGACAGAGGATGTACTTCTCTTTCTAACAAGACTGTAAATAAAATGAATCATTGTTTGTTTTGTATCTCCCTCAGGTCTTCATCGGGAATCAGAACCATGAAACTCCTGAGCTGAGATTGGTCGGTCCACTTCTGACCCGCTTCGTCAGGATCTACCCAGAGAGAGCCACCATCGAGGGCGTGGGTCTCCGTCTGGAGCTGCTGGGATGTGAACTTGACGGTGAGTCTCGTTGTGTAAAATTCACAAGTAGTGCAGTCTTAAATGATCTGGAAGCATCCTGATGTTATACCAAACCCTCCACTGGGTTCAGGTGTTGGTGGAGTTACTGTGAGCTCAGATTTCTTAAACAGCAGCGATTCAAATACTGAAATTATTTTATAGCAAATGAGGCTTCACTTTAAATAATCAACAAGAGTCCAGCAGAATCAGTTCATTTCCCCCAACTCCCTCCAGTTTTTATCTCTATGAAGCTGCTGCCTTAAAGTTTGAATAAAAGTTATCAAAAGTACGAAATACAGATAAATATTGCAGCATGTATTGTCATCTATGATGGTGGTGATTATAGACCTGGTGCTTCATCTTTAACTAGGACTGCGTCTCTTCATCAGAATTATTCGGGATGTTTTCAGTCTTGATGAATTTCAACACTATTGTGGAGACTTTGAAAACAGTTTAAAAAAACATATGTGTTTAATGTCCCAAATATCGATGGTAACCATGACAATTAGGCTGATAATGCAAATCAAATCCAAAGCTTTTCCCTGCTTCTGGCCATCACCTCTTCCACCCCACCTCTTCAAAACATCTCTTTTTTGTCATGAAAAAGTATTGGAGTCCTCTGTGAGATTTCAAGTCTGTTTTGTCAGCCATCGGATGCAGGTAATGCTGAGAATACAAACCCAAACAAAGACTACCTTTTGAGTTTGACACTCACTGTCATCGCAGGTTGACATTTCTCATATCAAGGTACACAGTTCTTGTGTTTCCCGCCAGGCGTTTTAATTTCAATATCTTTGAGTTTGGAACTTCAGCTCAAGTGTCTGGAGTTGATTCTTGCTTGTCTACACGCTTGATGTTTGACTACTCTGGAAAAACAACACAAAAAAGAACACGTCAGCGGAAACCATTTAACATGCAAACAGCCTTTTCAGATGTGTTTGCAACAATGTGCTTGCAGCCTCTGGAGAAGAGAGCGAGCGTGTGAAAAAGTGAGGCACGCCCTGGCAGGTTTCTTCTGCAGTGGTCAGAGCTGAGGTGTGTGTGTGTGTGTGTGACCTCTATGGCATGACCTCTAACAGGAGGTGAAGGAGGAAGAGATGAAGGGAGGGCGCGAGCGCTCTGATGGGCTATCCGGTTGCCCTGCGGGGATCAGACTCAGATAATGCGGGCTAGATTTGTGTGCATGCATGAAAAGACAGACAAGATGGACTGAGAGGCTGTGATAGAGATCGGAGATCTGGCTTGTCAGAAACATGGAGTCAAAGGACGTCTTGAATCTGTATAAACTCTGTGAATCTGTGAAGAACCCTTGAAAACATGAAAAGTCCCTCAGCAGCTAACTGATGTTTTTCCATCTATCGCCACTACAAGTACAAATCGACAGGCTCGTGCTTGTACACAGGAAGTGACAGGCTGCTTGTTCACTTACTTTTTGTGGGCATTTTCAAATTTTGGAAAATCTGCTAGATTTTCAAATGAAATCTTCAGTCTGAATGAGATCATTTCAACAGACAAGCATGGAAAATAAATTTCTTTGTCACCTAAAATAAGGACATCCCCATGTGTGCACTGCAGCTTGTAAAGGCAATAAAAACACTTACAGATCAACAAAGACCTTTTTAACAGGAGCAGCAGAAAAAAAACACACAAATATTATTCAGATATGGAGATGTAGTTACAGAAACCAGATGCAGAGACAAACTGGAAACACAAAAAACCCTCCTGCATTCAGAGGATGAGAACAGCTTAAAATTTTATTGCAATAATTAGTAATGCATAAAGTTGTAAAAGTATATGTTTTTATTTGCTTTTGCGTTGCCTTCTTTTTTTGCTTGGAGAGTTTTGTACATTTGATGTGAATTCTGTGGCGTTTCGTCTTTGCCTGTTTGTTGCTCCTGCTTTATGAAACCGGTGATGGTGGCTTTTCAGAGCCGCTCTTGTTTTTTTCGGTTGTGTTTTTCTCAGCTTGCGGGACATTAAGCTCTCAGCAGTTTGTTTTTGCTGTCAGCAGATGAAACATGGTCATAGACGAGCAGCCGTTCCTGCGACGGCAACCACTTCAAACGCGTTTTAATTAAGCGGCGCGGCTGAGCCGACGTGATCACCTGAAACTTGAGTGGCTTTAGACAAAGTACTGAGAGGGTTGGGAAAAGGATGGAGAGAAAAAAAGAATAGAAGCAGCACATCTGGTTCTGTCCCACATGACCACAGTTCAACAGGACAGAACAAAGAGCACAAACATTGTCGCAAAAGACGAGACCCTTTCTGAGACTCTTCAATCCAAATGCCTGAAAAAAACTGTACATTCCAATGCATGCAAACCATCTAGTGCATATAGAGACTAACACACACCGGCAATCGTGTTTAATCTAAAACAGGGTCGCTTTGTGTGCGAGACGAAGCTCTCTGTGACAGTTTGCTGCTTCATTGATCTACATAATAATTAAGTTTAAACCTCAAGGGCCCTTAATTCTGAACAAGCCAAATGTCTGCTTTTATATCAGAAAACGCACTGATTTTCCTAACAAATGACTTTTCAAATTTAAGCTGTGGGATGTTGGATTAGTTAGAAAGCACTTCATTTTTTTTTTTTAAATAACTGTAGCTCTGAAGATGGTTCTGTGAATTATTTGGGCGTTATGAATGATTTATTCAGTGTTTCTCTAAAACATCATCTCACACAAAGGGCTCATTTATATCTACGTGGCTATCAACAGCAACAAAACTCCAATGTTGTCCGGATATGAACCGCTGTCTATACATCGTTCAATAATCCAAAGAAAAACAAACAGAAAACAGTCGTGCTTGTATAAAGTTAGGTCGTAATTAGTTGAAGAACTGACCGTTAGTGTACAAAAGTGCAGACAATATTCTTGCAGATGAGTTTCATCAGATGTTTTGTCATCACTGATGCAGCTCTGAGTTAAATCATCTCCTCTGCTCTGACATCCACGCTGCTGTGAGAGCAAACCTCCATCCCACTCAAAATCTCACAAACACATTTTAAATGTATTCAGGCCATCTGGGATTGTTATCCCACGTATGTTAATTCAACTTCAGTTTGTTTAATTTACATAAAAGCACGTCACTAGACATAAACAGCACAGAATGTGTGTCAGCATTACTTCAGTCCTGCAAACAACCATAAAGTCAGTTTTGGTGGTGGAGTTTATGGTTTCGGTCCTGTTGTTTTCATATATTTTTCAGTCAAAAGCCTTTACGTTATTTAACTAAGTTTTTTTTTGATATATGGATCTGTATTGAATGTGTTTTTTCTATAGAAATGTGTGATCAGAAAAAAGCTACAATAAGTCTCATTAAATCTTAGCCATTTTTAATAACTTTTACCATATCTGAAAGAAAATGACCCCAGCTTTAAGGATGAAAATTCTGTACTGGTCTATTTTTCCCCTTAAACCTTTTCCTGCATTTTCACAGTTCTTAAGTTTTAGTTGATTACAATGTTTATTTTTTTCTCTCTCCATGATTCCAAAATGTTTATTCAAGAGAATTTTTTGGGCTTTCACGCATTAATATTTGAAAGGTATCCTGTGTATCAATACCACCTCTGACCACATGAGGGCAGAATATCACAAGAAAGTACAAGTGTCACCCCCTGGTGGAAGTCACGATAAAGTGCAACTCTGCTGGAATTTCAAGATGTGTCAGATCATCCCAAGCACCAACACTTTCTGGGTCAAGGCTCATGCAGAACAAAGATTCGTTACAGTTTTTCGACTGACCGCTAGAGGCTACAAAAGCGAGTTTTAGTTCTAACCTTTCAGGACTTTTTTTAATATAATTTTTTTTTGTTTGTTTTGCTTTGCTTGTTGTTCTTTTAAAGCAGCACGGAAGTACTTTTTAAAAATTTTAGCTCAGAGTCATCTTATGGCATGGAGGTTACGTTGCTCTTACGACACAGAGCAAGATTATTCTTGTTTACGCCTTTGCTTGGTCATACTCTTGTTTTCTTTTCCATCATTACGTTATTGAGTCTCTTCGTCTATGATCCCTTCTGTACCTCTGTGAGATAGCTTTATCATTATTGATATAGGATATAGTGGGATGAAATGTTACAAAGTTGTTAAAAGAAATTATTGGTACCAGCATCCAAAGTTAGATTAAGTGCTATTTTTCTGACAAAAGGTACATTAGACCACAAGAGTTTGACGAAGATCCCTAAAAATAATCAAATAATCCCTTTAACAAAACTGAAATGAATTTTAACTTTAAAAATTCATTTGTGTTACTTTAAAGTAATTTCAGATACTCCAACCTTCAACCCTAGCACGTCCTTGGTCATCAAAAGTAGAGAACTTTTCAAAATGAATGACACAGTTCAAAATTAGCTAAAGTCAAAGAAAAGATTCCAAGGTTCCTGGGTTCCCATAAGAAACTATGAATGATGTTTTCAGAGCCAAACTATTTGACAGACACAGATGCAAGCTGTAGAGAATCATGGGTGATCTGTAAACTGGTAGCTAAAGTAGACACCAAGCTCGCTCAACATCTGTGTGAGAGGCAGGACCACACCATGTTGGCTGTTCTGGTCCACAAGCAGCTCATTCACCGGTGCTTTTAGTGACTATGGTGCTTCAACACGAGTTTCAGAGTTACTCAGGCTTTATTTGGTTTAATGTGAACCAAAACAAAACAAGAACATTTCTAGAATACAGAGAGGTTCAGGTGTTTTTTTTGTTTGTTTGTTTGTTTGTTTGTTTTGGGGGGGGGGTTGTTGTTGTTTTTTTGCTGTAAACTGAAACCAAAGTTGGACGAACAGCACAGTACACTAAACATGACTCACAGATCTGATTGGAGCTGCAGAACATCGGAGTTAAGAGCCGTTTCCAATGACGTATCTCTCGTCTGGGGACTTTAGGAGTCTAACAGGGACTCAAAGATCCAGAGTGGCTCAATTTAGTTTAAAGGTTCATTTGTTATAAAGTTATGCTTTAAACACTTTGCTTCATTTTTTTCTGCGCCAAATAATTAGCCCTCAGGATTTAAAAAAAAAAAAAAAAAAAAAAACAGGAAGGAACTTTGAGACTGGAATTAATAGTTTAATGTCACACAAGATATATTATATTCCTTAGAAATCAATCAGCTCTTTATGATCGAATCAGAATGCCATGAGAAAAGTCTATTATTTACTGAATTTGTTACTTCACCCTGTAGTCATTATTTTTATATTTTTGATGCTGGTATTAGGCTTCAAAGACTGAATAAATGTAATTAATTGTAGAAACTGGTGCCAATTAATTTTTTGCTGTCAAATGGATTATCGAAGAATTCAACTCTCACTGCAAACAACAGAGTAAATGTTGCATAGCTATGATTTAATTTTTGCCATGTTTTTCAGTGTTAGCTTAGCCCCATGTTTTTTCTTGGTTTTAAATCTGTTGTCAGTTTCTTTTTAAAATTGAATCTGGATCTGTCTTTGTCCCCTTCATCACTCACACATTCTCCCATCCATCGATCTGTCCAGAAATAACCACCACAGCACTTCCCACCACCCCGCTCGCCTCCACTCTTCCCATGACGACGTTTGGTGCCACCACTACGGCGCCGACCACGGTGCCCGGGACAACGCCGAGTACGGACTGTGAGGAGGGTCAGCAGGACTGCGATGGTGAAACAGAGGCACCTGATGACTACGACTCAGATACCGGTAAAAACTTTCTCTGATTCTGAGTTCACTGCATCTCAACAACTTCTTTTCCATCATTATTATTATTATTATTACTCCATAACTGCTACTTTTCTTATGACTATTACAGCGACACAGTGCATCCTCCTGATTTTGACACAAGCGAAAAAGCTGGAATTGGACCATGAAAAATTCTCACTGATCTTCTCTTTCACTGCTGTTATTTCAACTGAATGATGTCTTTTAATTATCCATCTATTTATAAATGTCACTTGTCAGGCTCGGTCATTAAGAATTAACAAAGCTTTGGAAACTTGGACTGATAAAGAGTCTCTAAAAACCAGAAATTGCCTCAGGGTGGTTCTGATATTTCAAAAGAGCAGGTGTTTTGTGTTTGTGTTGGCACCAGAGTGGGTCGGACAAGTCCTCGCTGACCTTTGACCAAACCCTGACTGTCCCATCTGTCTGTAACAGGAGGCACCGCAGCCATCAAACCCTTCGTGGACATGCCAGATGATGACATGTCCGCTGCAATCTGCTCCCAAACTTCTCCCTGTAAAAGCTGTAATTTCTGAGGTCAAGTCAAATCATTTTATAAGCAGGCAAAGAAACTGGGCCAATAGAAGTCATCATTCAGTGTCACCAGCAGCGCAAAGAAAGCCCAAACTGACTTCCATCAGAGTAAATGGCTTTTTCTTTGCTCCAGTTCACAAATGATCCTGACTCTGCTCTGCACGAACACAGCGGGACTGCAGACAGAAAACTTGATGGATCGGCTCTTAAATGCATCTGCAATACGTTTTAACGTGCTTATCATCTGCTATGCCAAAACTCCGTTTTATTTCATGTTTGAGAATGACAAGACCTGACCAGACAAGACAATATTGAGTTGCAATGAGTTGGAAGAGAAGCAAGTTATTAAAACCACCCCCATATGGCAGTACTAGCTCTGACCACATGGGGGCATAAAGATCTGCTGTGTTGACAACAGAGAGGCTAAAAATACTGTGTGCATGTCGTGTGATACCACTTTGTACCACTAGAGGTGCACTTTGTCAAGTTTTACACCAGGGGCTGACACACTAACTTTATTGTGATCTGCTGCCCCTTGTGGCCAGAAGTGAAATTCCTACATGAAATGAACAACCATCAGATGTAAGCAAAAATAAACAAAAAAGAAAAACAAATAAAAATAAAATAGATATTTAAAGGATTTTTTTAATAACATATCAACAGGGTTCACTTTAACAAAGAAGTATATGAAGGACAGAAGACAAATGTTGAACAGATGAAAGTCCAAAGAGGTGAAAGTATCCACTGCTTAGTTTCTCACATAAACATACCAAATTTAATCATCAATGGAAATTTTGTATTTATTTATCTTTTACAGATTAATGGTCAGATTTACTAAACAAGGAATCATAAATGGTGTCCATGGGAGTGTCCAGATTAGCAAATGTTGCTGATATACAAACACAGGTGAAACAGGTTTATTTCAGAAATGACCACCACAGGGACCCAGGTAATCAGGATTCCTTGAGAATCAAACTATCCTACCCAAAAAACCCATTACATACTGATTTATTAGGTCTGATGGTCTGATCAAGACTATTCCACAAAGGGATACCATGGCTGTTTACTTTAAACAATCATAGTATCCATGGGAGCTATTGGGGGCTGAGGGGCAATGCCTTTGACTTCTGCTAATGAATGTGGGCTAAATTCAGTGGTAACCACAACTGTTTATTAAATGTCTGGACAACCATCACTTTGGACACTGTCCTAACAAACTGAAACAATCGGTCAAAGCCATCTTACGTTGAGAGCCTGTTGCTCAAACTCATTGTTCAATGAATTCTGCATGGAGCCACTGCTACACTTTAAAGACATCAGCATAAGAAGATGGAAAGAAAAGCTGACAGGCATGGTGAGAAAGCTTTAGACACGTAGTGTAAAACTGGAGACCCACTGCCAACACACATTCAAAGCCAAATGCAGCTCGTTGTTGAGGTCTTTTGTAACTTTTTCTCCTGCATGAACATAGCAGGACTGCGTCACAGTTTGTCATTCTGAATATGGTGTGTGAATGCACCAAATTCAACCCATTTGGAGTAAACCGCTGGCCTGAGAAGGAGAGGAGTGAATAGGCAGAAAATGAGAAAAGTGGTAGCCATGGCAGCGAGACGAAGAGGGAAAACAAGCTGGAGGAATGAACAGAGGTGAGAAAGCGAAAGGATGAGGCAGCAAATAAAGAGAGCAGGGAAGTCAAGGTAAAGGAGAGAAACTGATGCAGGGGCAGTTAGAGCTGCAGAGAAAGAATAAAGGCCTCTTGGGTCTCAATTAGCCGAGCTCAAGCATCGCGTGAAGACAACTTTGGGTTGGGAGTGCAGCAACTCCACAGTCATCTCTGCATCCTATTAGCCTCAAAGAAACAGCTCCGCTGCTCAGAGGTTTCTGCATTTATCCGGATGATGTGGTGAGCCACTGCCGCCAGTCAACTGCCGACACACAAACAGGGAGGGGCCTCTTTTTTTTAATTTCTATTTGTAGTTTTTTCAAGGAACCACATTCACTGTTGTTGGTGGCATCTCTCTGTGCGGAAAGTCCCTCAGTGTCCCCGTCTTAGAGCGCCAGTCCCAAACATTTGATCATACTGGTGCTGTTTGGGTAGCTGCAGAAGTAGAGGAGGGAAAAAAACGGCCTGCAACACCTCACATGTACACAATCACAACCATCTCTCGCCTTTGGCACAAAGTGCTTTCAGCCAGTGTACTACAGTAACAATTCTGCCAGAACTGGAGATCTTTCTTCAGGCCTTTACCTTCTCTTAAACAAAGCAGCAGAGTTCATTACTTAGCTTTCACAGTGTGGGATCAAATTAGTTAGCTTCGCATTGTCACTGCACTGCGTCTGCCTCAAAGTTTTACAAGAACGTCTGGTAACATTTGATTTAACTCCCTGGAAGGTTTACAAGAACAGATGTGGGGCTTTGTGTGAGGTGGGTAGCTCATTAGTTAATAAAATGCATGTGATTCAACTAATTAACTCCTTACGGTTACTTTTAAAGCCTTTCTAAAATTATTTGGTATTTTTCTTCAGGTAAGATACACTTAGATGTTGTAAAAGCACACCTAGAAGGATCTCGGAGGATCATAGAAATATCTGGAAGGCAGGTTTATACCAAAAAAAGCAGTCATCACTGATCTTTGTTGCACGTTCATGCTTCCTTCAGAAGCAACCTGGTTTCTTTTATTTCAGTTCTTCATCACAGGTGGATTATTTTTTTCTCTTTTGGGATCAAACATATTCATCACTGGCAGATGGAAAGCCAGTAACAGAGATCATGGTCCTGAAGATGCACTACTTGCATCAAAAAGAGGGATTTTCCTTATTTTTTAATTTTTTAAAAAAGTGATAGCATATCATATCAGAGGTCTTCCTCGGGTGAGAAGGGGACAAAGCACAGACATCATGAGCTATTTCTCAAAATGAATTCATAGCTTTTCAGTCCTTACAGTGCTTGCTGTTTCTTTCCTGCAGCTTACCTGTGGTTCGCCTGCAACTTTGACTTCTTGTCGTTCTGCGGCTGGACCAGAGAGAGCGGTCCAGGAGCTGAATGGTTCATCCAGGCCAGCGGGGCTCCTGCTGTCTACAAAGGGCCGACCCTCGACCACACAGGTGGGACATGTGTGTTCACCTTCATGTTTCTAACCAGCTGCACTCGACAGATGCTTTGGGAGAGTGCTCAAGGTTGCTCAGAGTTATAGTATTCTCAATGAAGATTTAAATATCATTCCGTGCCGCTGGGAATTTGCAATATTATTTTCTGCTTACACATTTGCTTACATCCAAAAAAGTAAGAAAAGAAGATCCCATTGGGCTGGTAGTCTTATTCTTGCAGTCAAGGACAAAAATATTAAAATAAAAAAATAATAATACTAAATTAATGAAGATTAGATTCAGGATGTTATAACACTTTTATCATGCCAAATTGGACATACATTCCTCTTTAAAAAGAAAATGAAAAAGGGCTAATGTGTAAAAAGCTGGAGCTCCATTTTCAAAAACAACTTACCAAAGTTAATATATATGTGTGTCTATGGATGGATGGATGGATGGATGGATGGATGGATGGATGGATGGATGGATGGATGGATGGATGGATGGATGGA
>JAOWBL010069491.1:0-19894 GCA_028564865.1 Zenarchopterus dispar
ATATATATATATATATATATATATATATATATATATATATATATGTGTGTGTGTGTGTGTGTGTGTGTGTGTGTTTTTGTGTGTGTATTTAATCAGCATGTGAAAATGTAGAATGTCAAGTGATAAGAAATTCCCAGAAGGTCCCAGACTGGCCAGTAAACCTAGCAAGCCTGATGTTCTGATGCACTGTGATGGAGAGTGGCCTCTTCCAACCTCATACGTTTTGGCTTAATGGTGATTTTGTATGCTCCTGGTATTACTGTCAGTTTTTGTCTATTAGTTGGTAAGGAATTCTTTTCAAAAGTTAATATTAAAAATAAAAAAGATCTGTCTCCATTACCTCTTAGTTAAAACAGTGCAGCCGGGTCTCCTAATGCATAGCTTTGAAATCAGTTATTCTAATTAAGATTACATCACCATACCATGCCGTAGTTTTTGATTGGTGATCAAGAAGCATGATCTTACCCAAAAGCTCCCCTTGTACAAGATATATGTCTTAAGAAAACCTTCCCAATCCAAGAAACATATTCAAAACCCTTGGAAATTACATTTGGGCAGTCCAAGTGCTCCATCAATCACTTCGAGAATTTTAAAATGCTTTTTGTTGGGATGCTTCATGATGGTACTGTCTATGTGCTTATGCTGCTATTAAAGGTTAGATGTACAAAATGCCAATGCATAATACTCCTTCAATTGAATTCCACAGCCCCCGAAAGTCATTTAAACTAAATGGTTCAGCAAATATGCATTCAGTAGACATAAAATAGTGATGTGAAATTACTATAATTCATTTTAATGTTAGTAGCTGGCCACTTCTTTCTTTTCGACCTCTTCACCACTCCCCCCATCTCTTGTGTAATATTTGGTCTCAGCTTCCTTCCCTTCTTTCCGTCTTTCCCTCCCTTTGGCTTTACCTAGGTGCAACTATGTATGGTCTCCTCCAGCGATGGTCCCATTACTCAAGCTCCCTGGTGCCAGGGGAGAGAGAGCACGCTTTTTAAAAAGTGCCCTGTCACGCTGTGGCACATGATTTGAATTTAAGTTAAAAACAGTTACAAGACTTAAATCTTAGTTATGGGCAAAGGTATTTCCCTCTTCACTGCAATGGTGGGGCAGCAGTCATTGTCAGGCCAAATCTTGTTATACTTTCACAATTACACACAAACACACTGTACTCTCACAGTAAAAGCATTGAGTCTTTTGATTTGTAAACAAGTTATAATCTCTATTATCCAGCATGCAAGTGCTTTTTTTAAAAATTTTGCTTTTTTTAAAATTTTGCCTGTAATCAGTGTAATGGACTGTTTGACAAAGAGGGTGGACTCTCACGCAGAGTGAGGTGAAGGGCTCTATTGTAATCTTTATGCAAGTACAGCATGAACACAAAATATTAATGTTGTAATCTCTTATCATGAATAGTTTAAGACAAGTAAGTGCTTACATAGATGGTGCGAAAAGAGCAAGTCAGGCATCTACATGTGAGTCATTCCTGTTCACTGGTTGCTTTCTATATGAAGTCCATATTTTAACAAACAGCTCTTTGAAGCTGAACTTAGTTTTCAAAAATACTTAAGATGCACGTTACTTCAGAAGAGTTTTATCCTGTTCATCACTTTATTTTGGTCAGTACACTATCATTTAATACTTGGTGCTCACCTGCCATAGTTAAACCTTTTATCATACTCTGTACTGCATATGCAATTCAGGATGCAGTACCTTTGATTGCACAACTATTGGAATAATCTACTAGTAGAGTTAAAATTCAGTCTACATTTTCTCCATCATCTTTTTTTCAATTCATGTCTTTCAGTACTTTTCATGAGTTATGAGTCTAATGCATATTTTTTGCATAGTGGGATGGCAGGTAACAGTAATACCCAGTTTGCAACTGTAAAAGACAGCAAGTAAAATACGTAAGCACTAGTATCACTTTTATTGCAAATATTTATTTAAAGAGAATGGGTTTTGATAATGCCATTCAGTTATTTGTATGACTAAAGACATGTTATTTTATGCTGATGCATGACAATCAATCAAACAAAACCAGTTTCACCCAGCTTCGCAACCTAATAGACAATAGGTTTGCACCATAATTGGTGCAAACCTATTATGGCTGTGAATTTTAATGTGGCTTGTTCTGTTTACAAAAACTATCCTTTTTCAGGGGGTATAACATACATTGTAATTGGATCAAAACAAACAAAATTGTACAAAAAATTGTATCAAGGCATCTATTGTTTTTGAATAGTGCTAACACTTCCAATCACTTAACTAACTTCATGTATGCAATTAATTCTTTCCTATGTGGCGAGGGCAGACAAAGGTTTGAACTTCAGTGATTTTTTGTAATTATGGTATGTTGAAGCATGGACTTTGTGCTCTTTTGAAGCAGACAAAACAGATGAGAATAATCCAAATCCCTGAGATGTTTGAGGCCTTCAAAGTGCAGGTGTAAGCTGCCTAACTTGATCTGAAGTTTTGCACACTGACTATAAAAGCCTCGGATCAGCAGTAATCTTCCTTGCAGCTATACATCTTACGTAGTAATCAGTGTAATGGCCTTGTGTGGCATGGGGTTTGCCAGTGTTTATATATAGATCTCCATAGAAGGTTTTCCACTGACAAGTAGGTTTTGTGGTGCAAAAGCTTAAGCATCTTTACACTACATATGCCTGTACTTCTCTGTAGCTTTTAGCTGTGGACCATGTTTTCCATCCCCCAAGGTAAAGAGCAAGTGCTGCAAGTACAGCTTTAGTCCCGTATTTCTAGGCTTTTCCATTTGATTTGGCCCAATCCTCATTATTATTTACAGACAGTGATTTCTCCCAGTAACCATTACTGCTGTGCTGAACACATAAAAAAAAACCACGTAGTTTGGACTTTGATCAGTTGTGGAGCAGTCTTTAATGGACTCTATCCCAGTTGTACAGCCACATTATTCATTTCTGCTCTGCATTGTAATTGTCTACACCCTTTGTTACATTCAGTCACATCTATGTGGAAAAGTAGCTTTAATGTTTGATGGTTTGTGCTGTATAACAATAGAGCAACAATGATGTTTGGATAATAAATTGGCAAACAATGCTGGGTCATGCTACCAATCAATGGAATTGTCTGTTCAGTAACATCTCCTTGCAAGGTTATCCATCAACAGTGTAAAGATGTACTCTGTGTTTAATACCCTAAATTGAATTAAATGCATTAAAGAACACTTGACGTACAGATTCCTAATTGTAATTTTCAAATGGGAATAATGGATGCAGCCTGAAATAATGAAAGTATAAGCTGTTTCATTGTAGAATACAGATTCTTAACAGATAATCACCTTAAATCATAATAGAATTTCAAATACTGCAAATTTCTGGCTCATGAAAAATATCATTTTTAAACCTGTAAGATTTACATTGTTGAATAAACAAGGTGTTTTCAGCTTCACATCTTAACTTTTATGAATAATTCATAGGATTTACTCATCCTTGAAACTTCATTCTTGAGAAAACAAGGATGGTCAAAAATCTTAATGCTCTAATATGCTTAATCCAAGAAAGGCAAGAATTCTCCATAATTTACATGACACCATTTAATACCAATAATTGTGATGCAAATAATGAGTGATTTAGCTTAGATTTTATATGGCATTGAGTTGGAAATGTTACATATTTGACAACATAACATTTTTTTTTCACAGTAGCCTTAACCCTCTAACTGCCTGCTCAACCATATGGTTGAGGTGATTTTGGGTGACTATATCTCAATGAGAGGAGTAGGGCAGTTAAAGAGTTAAAATGCGTTGTGAAAATATTGACATTTGGACATTTTGGACATCCCATTCAGATTTATCTGAATACAGTGTTTTGCATAAGTATTTCAACCTATGACGGAAATGTATTCCAAATTCAATGCAGATGATACCATTACATGTAAATCACCAAGATGTTTGTCAGTCCATCGTTTGTTGGACCATCATCTTTCTTTCAATTCATGATTTCATGTCCTCTAGTGACTCTTGGGACTTATGAGTCTGGTGGATGCATCTTTGTAGCACTTCATATTTACAAAACAGAAAACCATCCACATAGCACCCATGGTTTACATTTATGCACTCTGTGTCTGTTGAATCATAATTCAAACAGACCACGAGCAAGATACATTGTCAGGGGAACTATGGTATGACATGAATCACAATATTTTCTGTACTTCACCTCTTCCACAAAATCACTGATGCTGTTTTACTATGATTATTATTATTATTATTATTATTTGTCCTTCATGGATTCACATGATGGCAGCTGAGAGAATGGTGTCAGTTGAAGACAAAAAGAGTTGGCTATGTAATGATGACTATGCCTTTTCATATAAAATAATGAATAAATGACAGATTATAATTAAAGAACTGCCAAAACACTCCTTGGATTCTTTGGCTGCCAAATTATTTTTGGATGTTAGTGGTCTGTCATTCCCCATTATGCATCTATTACTCTGACCAGCAATTGTAAAGATTTCTCTGTTCTAGCAGAGTGACCATCTTGTTTTGTTTGCCATTTACTTTCATATAGTTTGATTATTGTGAACATCTTTTTAGGGTCCAACTAGTTAAATTCAATAGTTCATTATTCATTTTCAGCATTTTCAGGTTAAAATACATTTCTTTTACATTCTGTGACTGCTTGGCCCCCATCAACGTGCCATCTTTTGAATCTTGATTATTAAACTTACTCTTCCGGTAAATTCATGAAATTTCTTTGGCTATCTGTTGGTAAATTGGCAATATTTGCTACAACACCTGCACTTTGCAACACCAAGAATCTTTATCATGCAGTGTCCTTTCTCTTTTGTGTTTGGCAGAGATCTCTGGGAACTCAGAGGACATCCCTCTGGTCCGTTGGCGACAACAGTGGCTAGAGAATGGCACTCTGCTGTTCCACATCCACCACCAGGACGGTAGCCTGAACCTGCCAGAACCAACTGATGACCCAGCCAATGATTCTACAAAAGAGGAGCTCCGGATTCTGCACATCTCTGTCATGGTAAAACATTTTGTTCTGGGACAGGATGTTCACCAAATGCAAAAAAAAAAAAAAAAGAGAGGGAGAGAGAGAGAGAGAGAAAGAGAGAAATGGTTGAGCTTCTTGATGTTGTTTTCCATCAGGTGTATACATTTTTTGTTTCCACTTGCTGAATACACAGATTTTTTTTTGTCTGAATAAAGATAATGGTTAAAGCATATAATAGCTGATTTATTAGAGGAAGAAAAAATAAACTCATTTGCATAGCATTGCTGTGTATTAGAGTTAAGTGTGTGGTAACATTTCTTTTTTTTATTCCAGCTTTTTTAGCCTAAAGTTTTTTTCTGTTAATCTTCCATTCATTCACTTTTTCTCAAAAAGACAAACAATGCAATGCCAAATAATTTTTTTGTCTTTCATATGGTTTAAAATATGCATAAACATTTATTGTAAAATATGTTACTCCTTTTCTTTGCATCTTTGCAAAATCAATTTTTATTCTAAACTGCAAAGGTTCTCCAAACTCAGTTCAGTTCAAATCTAAAATTAAATTGTTGCAATTTTGGGCATTTGTGTAACTTGTATAATTAAAAAACACAATTTTAAAAAGTGACGGTACCATAACATTTTAGAGTTTAGACCCTTTTTTTAGTGTAACAAATTTCAGAATATGAAAATGTCCCAGATGGCAGGAAGAACATTGCTTTCCCCCAACCCTCTATTCAAAATAAAGTGAAGCATTTTGCAAATATAAACAGGTGCAGCACATAATAAAAAGAGGGTTCTTGTGTAAGTGATTCTATGATTTTGCCTGTCATATTTGTGTTTTTCCCCAGTGTTGATATCAGTGAAATACCTCACTTGCATGCAAATTAGAGTCTATTTGTGATTTTTCAAATTGTGCATCTACCTGATGAAACAATGTGATTATCATTGCCAGTAGTAGTTTCCCCACAGGTTTCTTAGTACTGTGTGCATACTCACAAAAGTATAAAAAAAAAACAAACAAACAAAAAAACAACTGTTATTTATCTAGTAACTTCCCCCTAGGGGACAAGCCTGTAAGCTGCTACAACATGAAGGGTTAGCAATATTCTATACAGGCCACAGCAGGTCATATTTTTTTGATAAACACAACTTTCTAAAATCACTGGACTAGTTTATTGCTTTTGGTTGGACTGTAGATATCATCTCAACATTGAGGGAAGGAGGGACCTGGCAGCTGCCTAACAGACAAATAAAATCCACAAAGTGTGTTTCTTTTATTCTCTGGGTGCTGGTTTCGGTCTCACTGTCCCTGTTTGAGACATTACACTAGATTAAAGTGTGTTTGACCTGTACCAACTATTATGAAGCAGTGCACAAAAGACATTCAATTTTGTCTTTTGTGCACTTTTGCATCAGAAAGCCATTAAAACTAGCAAAGCAGGAGGGCATACACTTGTGAAGTACAGCTACATAATTCGATTTAGATACAGTAGTATAGTATATATGCTTGCACGGCATCAAATCCTGTCTGCAATCTTACCAGAGCAGGAAATGAATCTTCATAACTCCTAGCTTCTTCTTCTTCTTTGAGGAAATGTATATTAATTGGATCCTAGATATGCCACACCCCCTCCTAGTTCTTTTTCCAGCTCAAAGACATTACGATCATACTTTGATGGATATGTATTTTCACACATTAAAAGCACATAAAAACCACATACACAAATGATTTGTCAGCTTCAGAAGTCTTTAGCCCACAGCTACAACTGCTGAACAGTCAGGTAGACATGTTTCAACATCATAAGACGTTGATATAATGATTTATCACTGGCCTTCTTGTGCATGTTTTACATGCAGTAGAGAAATATCAAGCACATATCAAATCTGTCCGATGAACACACAGACCAAGGTGGTGACAATATTTTACATGAGGATGAAATGACTGTGCAGGTTTTGCTTCAAATCTTTTTGATTTTGCATAACTCATCAGCCTCAGATTTCTGTCTTTGTGCTTCCTGATCTGCTAATTCCTCATCCTGACAGTGCTGTGGCGGCAGGGTTGCTACAAAGGTGCTCTGATGAAGGTGTGGAGAGAGGAGGATTAGCATGCTAATACAAGCAGACCGTAACGACAGATGGAAGCAGTGTTGCCACTGGGCTGCCCAGGCCTCACTGCAGCTTGCCACCCGGCTGGAGGCCTCGACCTATAAATCCAAAGCCGTGTCACTTGTTCAGCTCCTTGCGGATACAGAAAGGGTCCCGTGAAGTCTGCTTTGTGGGCTTTTTTGCTCAAACATGCATGTGTCATTGGACCTTTTACCATTGTATGTCAGCGGGCACCATGCGATAATAGTAGCCAGCAAAGGGTGAACACTAACAAAAGCCCAGACACGAGAGGTTACACAAACATGGCATATTTTAAGTGTACACTTGATCCCAGTGAAAAATAAAATGAGGAGATAAGCAGCAATCTAAATAATTCTGTACCATTTAAAGCAATGATAAAACCTGATGACTTCAGATCTTACGCATTTAATTTATTTTGGTTCACCCAAAGGAAATCAGGACATGAGTATGGTGTATGTTGGTCAGTTTAAACAAAGCAATCATACTCTAGTGAGAACAGAGACCACCTCTTCAGAAAAGTCTCGTTACGGATATTGGTGCGGTTCACTAGTTTTCTGTACTCAGTCTCCATCACTTATACACCACACAACTGCAGTCATCTGAGTATTTCTGCAGATGACAGGACTCTGACTTGTACTGGAAGTCTGAGATGTTCAGAATGAAGAGGAATGGTGAGAGTACAGTCCCTTGTAGTGGTCCTGTCTTGCTGACCACCTGGTCAAACGCACAACCATTCAGTCTCACAAATTGTGTTTTTTTTCTCAGTGAGTCAGTAGTCAAGGTAATTGTGGAAACATGCACATGTGTCTTCTGGAGTTTCTTATACAGTAATGCAGCCTGGATGGTGTTAGATACACTGGAGAAATTAAACAACATGATTCTCACAGTACTGCCTGCTTTGTCCAGATAACTGTGATCCCAGCCCACAATGATAAGCAAATTGCAGTGGGTCCTGGAGGGTGCTTGTTTGCTTTTTCAGATGAGCCACTAAAACTCTCTCTACGATTTTCATGATGTGGGATGATAGGGCAACAGGTCTGTTGGGTGAAGGGAATTTAACTGAATTGATATGAATTCAGTTGAATAACATGTTATTTATCTCCACGAAGAAATTATATTGTTTCAGTGTAAATTAAAGTAAACATGAGGTGAGATACTGTTGGATGGCAGGTGTGTTTCTTTATAAATGTCTTATGTTGTAGGGTTCAGAGTTACTCCTTCAAAGTTAAATACCCAGGATTACACCATCTTTTGTTAACATGCACCCACACTCTAATACCCCACTTCTGTCAGCTTATCTGACAGAAGTGGGGTATTAGGTATTATTACTGTCATTTATCTCCTTGTATTGTCAGAAATCCATGTAGAGGGATGATGGAGTCCAGAACATGCTCCTCCATACATGTCTTGAAAAACCCAATACTGCTACTGTGTCACATCATATCATTTTTGCTCCTCCTCCTTCTCCTCTGCATACTTGACTTCTCCTCTTCAACTCATCTGCATTTAAGGGCTTTTTCTGACCTTCCACATGTAAACAACTTTCTTTTGACATAGATAATGAACATAACAAATGTTAAAAATACTACCAGAAATGCTCCAGGCAGACAACATAAAATCAGCATGGAAAAATATTTTAAAAATTACAGTTTAAGTAGAGGATGAGTAAAAATCTCAAGATGATATTGAGAAAAACACAAATTGACAGAGTAACTGCAACAAACTGTCATTTTCAAGACACCTTTCTAGAATGTGTAAAATAATGTAGAAGTAAAAAAAAAAAAAAAAGGATATGAAATTCACACCATGTAGACGAGACTGAAGGCATCAGGCTTGACTGTAAAAATTATTTTTATAGTAAATCGTTTCATAAGACAAAATATAACACAGTGACATGCAAGCAGCATTAAATACTTGTCTATCAGCATTCAAATTCCAAATGAAATAGAAACAAACTTAAACAATGTAAATAAATATAGATGATCAACCTCACCTTGTTCTTAAAAACATAATGTATGTATATGTCATAAGTTAGGAACAAACTAAGAAAAATTTTAATAAATTGTTCCGTGAATCTTTCCAACAACCAATCCACATATTTTGTGAATATCCAGACTGATATCTGATCTTAATTTCAGTTCACTACAGCCCTATTTATATTACATAATTCATTAGATTTGTTTAAAAAAAGAGGAAAAAATACCTCTGTTAGCAACATTAAGTAAAAGTAATTAATTTTTGCATGACATTTTTAGACTTTCAGGTCATGTAGAAAGAGGTTATTTGGAACTGCTTAGAAACCGTTTAGAAAGAGAAAATGTGCTGTGTAAGATGGTATGTTAACAGATATGTATTCTTGTTGAAAGTGCTGCTGTGACTGCTGTTGAATGTGGCTTTTGGAGAGGCAGCTGCTAACTCCTTTTACTGGTGTGTAGTTTCAGGCTATTTAAACCTACGTTCTTACTGTAGAAGGTGGTGGTCATGTTGTTAGGAAATGTCATGAAAAATCCAGATTTATGGGTGCCAACAGTTGCTTCTCAGATATAATTACTTACTTCTGTCCTACTTTGCAGAGACCAGAATCTCCTATTCAAAATGTGCTCACACTTGATATGCATTTGATTAGCAGCACATAACTAATACTTAACCTCTTAATTCTCCAGCTTAAATGCACTATAGCATATTTTAACATCTAGTAAGGATTTCATTGTTTTCAATTTGTCCTGATGTGATTTTAACTGTAAGCCCTCATTTCTACTGAGCAGTTCGGTCTGGACCAGTACAGTTTTGAAGGGTTAGAGTGGTCCAGCCAATTCAGGTGAGAGTTCCCACTGCAAGTCGGACTGCCACTGGGCATGTGGGGTTTAGACCATATGCCTAGTGTATCGTCATACTAGTGCAACAACAAACATGATGCTTCAAACAACAAAAATGGAGGTCATCCAGCAGGTCATTTTTGTTCTGCTTTGCTTTTGGTTGCGGGCAGTGAAAAGAAATACATCCGAAAAGAAAAGAAAACTTTATTAGCTGTTATCTTTCCAATGTCGACTAAACAGCAACTTAGTGTTTGTTTTTGCTAGCCTTTTTGGGCAGTGATGTTTTTTGTTCAATCAACAGATTGTATCATGTGACACCAGTAGCTTCGCCCTAACCATACCATTTTTCTCTGGATCAACAATTAAAAGGGACCCAGAAATGGTGCGGTTGGTAGGGGACTCTTTTATAATGGAAACACACAAAATAGCGTACTGGCACAGACTGAACAGCTCAGTGGAAACAGGGGCTTAAGACAATCCACCACAGTTAATTGCTCTGCTGTCATGGCCACAATGAGACTCTTTTTTTTTTTTATTATTATTCTAATGGATGAGTTATCACTCCAGGGCTTTAAACCTTGCAGAAAAGCCAGACTTACAATTGGCCCGGTCCTAACTGGAGACAAGGTCAGTCGGTTGCATCATAGTTTGGAGCTGAGGCCCGAAAAATAAAAGTTATCTGTTACTTGTTATTTTTAAAACAAGAGACTTTAATGAATTCAAAGAAGCCTACTTTGAGTGGTGTACTCAGTGCGCTCTGTTTTTAAGAGTTGGAGGCATCCTCATAAATGCTTTAAAGCCTCTCCTCTTGTAGTCACATCAACAAGGTGACCACAGTGTCCTCCGCTGGCTGCAGCTGGTCATCTATAATAGATGAATAACCTTGTGTTTGTCTGTACTAACACCAGGTGAGGCAATATCAGTTCAAACACATGTCCAGCTCCAGCTTGAACTGTAGAGGCTCAGACAGCTACAAAGAAAATTTCAAAATCGAGTCTGAATGAAGAGAAATGAAAACATGTCTTCAAAAATACAGCATATTTTCAGTGTGCTGTTAGTTTATTGATAGCCTTTATTGTCTCTCTGCTATGAACATTCCCTTTTTAATTTTCAAATTGTAATCAGTTGCTGTTTTGCTACAGGGCCTTGATGGATCAGTCCAATCTGCACATACAGGGTGGAGGCATTTAAACCAAACTGAGCCAATTAGATTATATGATTGCCTAATATTTTCAAGCTTAGGGGTTAAATTTGATGTTTTTTTTCCCTTTGACTCTATTTTAGCTCTATTGTTTTTCCTCAGTGGCCATAAAATGGCCTATATATTTGTGCTAGCAATATAGTGAAAGACAAAACAAAACATAGAAATGAAGGAATACAGCATAATGCAATAATTTCTCTGAAGAATACTGCAGTTCAGGCCCAGATTAGTTTGAGTATTGTTCATTAGCTGCATGGTGTACAGTTTTGATAATATGCACAGATTTTGCCTCGGCTGTGCCAAAGCCCTTGAATTCCAGCTTCCTCTGGATCACTGTGTGAAATAACAAAAAGTCTTGCTGTGCTCACTCACCCAAAATGTTACAATCAGTCTCTGTATCTGAGGCGTATTGTGGCTTGAGTTAATGACAACAATCCTGCCAGGCTTGACTTCTTCTTTTTTTTTTTTTTTTGCCTGTTTCAATTGGCTAGAATAGGAACTTTAATGCACATATATTTCAACCATTTATGGGTTCTGTAATAGCATAAACATTATGCTGCATTAAGGGTTGATGTTACTAAATTTTGTTATTAATTTGCAATGGAAATTTCATTTGGAAAGACAAATAATATCAGGCAGGTCAGCCTAAGATCTGTTGATCTATCACTCAGCATTTGTCCTCCCTACCCAAAGCCACACAGACCTCACACCTTCTTTGAACTCCTTCTGTTTCCTTGTCAGATCTAGACAGTCTCATCCCGAACTTCCAGCATAGAGCTTAACACGTGCTCACCAATATCCCACAGATCAGAAAATAGTGGATTCCCCCTTTGCATTGCCCTCCTGCCTGTCCGCCTCCAACAGTCGGGTGAAGAGGCAGCTGGAGAGACTTAACTGGAACAAGACTGCAGGCCCAGATGGTGTCAGCCCCAGAGTCCTGAAAGCCTGCATGGATCAGCTATGTGGGATTTCACAGCAACTACTTAACCATAACCTGAGTGAGGAGAAGGATCCATTGTTTAGAAAGGCATCCTGAGTTTCTCTAACAGAAATAAAGAGTCTTAGAGATTTGCCTTTTTGCTTATTTGGCCCACCTAATTGAGCAAGGAATCAAGTTTCAGGACCCACTGCAGTTTGTTGATTATCATGGGGTTGAAGATGATCACATAGTAGAGAAGTGACAGGCTGCTTTTTGTTACGGTGTGGGACCAATCACTGCATGTTCCTTGGAGAGGGTATGGAGGTGTCTGTTATCCAAAATACACTCTTTTGCTGTTTTCAAGAAGGCCCAATGCAGAGTGTATTTCATGCGCAAGATGCATCCGTGGGTCACAGTGTTTTCAACAAGATGTTTCAAATTTTACTGTTTGTTGTGCATTTTACTTTATGGATATGTAGGGAAAAGAGATTGGTTAAAAAAAAAAAAACAGAAATAATTAAGACTAGGTTATTGATTTTTTAAGCATAAATCCAATTAAAGTTGTGATGACAGAAGAAGGAAGAAATTCAAATCAGTTAGGGTATAAAAGGAGAAGAAAAAATGACATGCAGGCAACAGCTGGGTTATTATGAGAATACTGACATGGTTCCTCTGGACCTACCAGTTCTTTTGGTTATGTTTGTGTTGTTTAATTGTATTTCCTGGATTCTCCCAGTACCACTGATTTTGCATCGCAAGATAAGGATTATTGTTTTTTTTTTCAAAATAATTATTATTAGAAATTATCCATCTGTTGTGGTTGTATATGGATTTAAGCACAGTGATAGCTACTTTAACCACATTTAGTGAAGCTTATTCAAATTTCTGCTCTTAAAACACATTTAAAGAAGACATATTATTCCCATTTTAACAAGTTGAAAGACTCTCTTGAGGCTTTAATGAGGTATATGTGACATTTTTGTCATGCTTTCAGGTGTTATGTTTTGTTGATTTTCTGGTTTTGCTTGATTAGTCAAATAAACTGAGTTCTGTCTCTCTATTTTTCCTTCATCAGTCTGTTCCCCTGCCGTTTCTGTTTCTGTTTTATATGTTTGTGATTAGCTCTACTTAGTTCAACCTTTAAAACCAAATTCATTTTTACAATACCCCTATAGACCACATTTCTTTCTTGGAAACATACATACACACACTGATATCACCTAAGATTTTGTTGGAGGAAGGGGTCATTGTGACACTGCTCAGTTTGTGGGATATCGACATGGTGACCCTCCAAAGACCTGTGCTGATAACATTGATTATATAAGCCCTGAATCAATGCAGCCCTTGCCACTTGTAAAGCAGGAACCTCTGCAGGTGCCTCTAAAGAGAGCATCAACTGAATCCGAGCCTCCAGAGCTCCCTCTAAGTATTAACGGCATGGGGTCGTTTTGAAAAGCCTGCTGAATGAGACAAACCAATCCATACTGTCACTGTGGGCCTGTCTGCAAGGTTTCAGAGTCTTTGATGCAAACAACAAAGCCTCACAACAGAGATTAAAACTAGCATAAATATCTCGACTTTAATTTAAAAAAAAAAAAAAACAAAGCAAAAAACAGCCTCATATTTCACAACTATGCGCATTGATGTTTTTGTTTAATGTTAAATGAATGTAATTTTAGTTTTACTGCAGCTTTATTATGTGTTGATAAAATCAGTTTACAAATTTTCAGCTTCTGCCGGTTCATTTGTAATCACTTCAGGGAGTGGAGAACTTTGCCAATAAAAATAGATCTATTAGATTTATGTTACTTCTTTGCCTGCTTCACATGTAAAATTAGCTGCTGCTGTATAGCTACATTTATTAATTATATTGTTTGGTGCAGTTACACAGAGCAGCTTCAAACTAGAAAAAACATAATTGTAAATAAATAATTCGAGAGCAGATCAGTTTTTGAAATTGAAAGCATCAGCCATGCCTTGATTTAAATTAAAATTACATTTCAGTCTCAGTTTGCTGTATGATTGACATATGAGATGCAATACATGCCACATTTCTCTTTTTGTTGATATTGAAAAAGAAGATGGTGTGGTTTTAAAAAATTAAGTAAGTATTTAAATATGTTTCTTTTAAATCATACAAATCACGCTACAAGTGTGCTTATCATTTGGACTGCATTTTTTAAAATGTAACAATGCATTGTGTCTTATCCAAACTCTGCAACCACCATCACTCCCCATGCTAAGGGCAGCCGACTATCATAGGTTTTTATTCACAACACCTACACTATTATTTTTCTGGCACTCTACCATAAACTTTAAATTTTCAGAGTATTTGTAGAAACATTGTGAACTGCTAGTTCTCATTCACTGCTACAAAAAGAATTAGTCACACATGAGTAAGTGTAAAAATGAGTTTCGGATTTGAGTCAATGAAACTTTGGGATTGATAGTTATTTGAAACAGTTCAACATTTGTGCCAAAAAGAAATGGAGAACATGAGAACGTGCACATTCTAAATGCAGACACCTGCTGAAACGTAGCATGCTGGGAAACACTATATTCAGAAATGGTTTGATATACCATCTATCAACAGCATACCGTCAGAGTGTGTGCTTTGATGGCTTGTGTATAATTTGCACTACATGATTGTATGTTTTACACAAAAACTCCCTTACACGGTCCTTTCACATACACATGTATTGTCACATATTGCTGGCACATTGTGATGTTAAATATGTACAGTTTAAAAAAGTAAAGTCATCAAGGAAACTGTTCATAAACTGAATACTGTATATTACAAATGTACATTGAAAAAGAAGGTATTTTTTATGGGGTGAAATACATTATTGAATTTTTTTTCTGTTATTTGGTACAAGATAAGAGGAGTGTTCTGTAACTGATTTAGTCATTATACTGTCAATATTCAAACCCATGTCAGAGGGGAAAGTTTGACATGAATTTGACATGACTAGAACCTTAATCAAAGTATAGCCAAACAGTCAGAGCTGATGAAACCCAGAAAGCTGTGATCCTGACCTCCAACACAACTTCAGCAATAACTTGTGATCACAACCAAAACTTCGGGATGAATCACAGTTGCTAATGGTGTGTTGGGTCAGTGCCATGTAGCAGACCTCCTCCAGTGCACTAGGTTCACTCTCCAGTCCATCGGGAACCATCTAGCTGGCCAATCCCCCACGGATACTGACAAGCGTAGGTGATGGGCCCCCACTCCCAAGATGGCTGAAAGCGGAAATAGCCCAGGATCCACGAAGGGCACCAGCCAGGAGGGCCACCACACACCCGCAGCACCGAGGAGACGGTACATAGGTGGAAAGAGGAGGCCACCAACCCCAATCCTCTCCTGCTGCCCCAAAAAGGGGCACGGCATGTACCTAGGAGGCACAAGGCAGAAAGGAGGAACAGGTCCCACAAGATAGAGTCCAAAACCGCCCCACCCCAGCTCCCCAGATTCCAGGATCACCAGATGTCATGGATCCGGCCAGGTCACCAGGAGCCACCATGGCAGCCCTTCCTCAATGCCCCTCCACAGCACGACTGCCCCACAACCACCTGGACTACTGCTTCCCAGGGCTGACCCATCCTGCTACCACCTACCAGGAGCTGAGCCTCTAAGTGTAGCAGGTGAGAGAGGGGGCAGTGGGGACAAAGCAGGAAGGAAATAATCAAGGAGACCTAAGACCACCACAGTTGCAAGCCATAGCAGGGGAATACCACTGGCATGAAAAGGTGCTCCGACACACCCTGGCATCACAGAAGTGACTTGAGTCAGATGGGGACGAGATCCCAGCGGCCAACATAGAGTCACGTCATAGGCTTACATTGCACGAGTTCAAAAGGTTTTGGTTACATTGTCACTTAAATTAAGATTTAAACAAAAATGTTAGTTTTGCACACATGTCTGCTAATTATGCAGGGATATTTTCTCCATTTTGGTTTCTGCTGGTGCAGTATGAAGAAATACATTTTTGTAACACTATTTTGATAGATGTATAAAATTGGATTCATGAATTTCATGTTGAGGTTATGAGATAAACTTTAAAAACTGTCAGAAAAGTTACATGCTGAACTGTTTAACAAATGAAAGGACATGGCAGCAAATACCTTTAGACTGGAAAAAGTGAGACAAGTATAAAGCACGATGTGCATACCATTTGTATACACATACATACCATGCACCATGTGTATGTGTGTATATGTAGCTTTCACAGTGAAATTGTACTTTTCTAGTTCTATTTTTCAATTTTATGTTGAGAAAGATTTTCTTTTTATCGCAGATGGTAACCTTGTATAGAAAAAATGTATTTCTTTATTTATTTGAGAACAACAGAAGGGAAGGCTCATTTTGTTAAAATACATGTGTACATGTGGAGCAAACCTTAATTTTTCATATTCTCAAATTATATTGCATTTCATTTAGCACATCTGCCTCCACTTTTCTGATTACCTTTACCCACACTAAGCCTGCAGCTTTCTCCTGGTCAGCTTATTTGCAGTATATCCTGGTCCTGTTATGTCTGTCTTCTTACAATAATAGTAATAATAATAATGATCGCAGTGGTGTACTTTACTTTTCAAAGTCAACACTAATGTAGTTCACATTCGTATCTGATCACCGTATAAAGTCTAAGCATCATAGCTTTAAGTTATATTATCCTTTATGGAATACACCAAATTAAATCTAATGATGTAAGCTGGTTCTGTCATTAATTCTCATTTCCAGTAGAGGAACATTTGTGTGACATGTGTGAAATGGGCTTTCGACTTTCGCATTTATTCAGTGTCAAAAATCAGCACCGTGTAAAGCTGACTGCTAAAAATCCCCACAGTCTCAATTCTTCCAAAGTATTAAATCTTCTACTTCATTCTTGGATTCATGAGTTAGCTTGATAACAAATGCATGAAAAAATTGATTCAGTATTTGAACACCGTCAGTTTCCTGCGTTAACCCAATGACCTGGAATCAAATTCAATCAGTGGCCCTTCTGCAAAGATAAAATTTATTATGTTCTCAGCAAGAAACTTCCTTTTGGTATCGCATAGCTTTCGGACAGTCCAGATCTTTCCGCCTTCCTGATTCTTAATGCCTGTATCCAAAGATTAAGTGACAGATTGGTAGCTCAGCTCTGATATCATGTCTTCTCTGTTGGGCTGAGACAGACCATGTCTTCTCTGCGATATTCTTACATGGCAGGAGTGTAAGTCATATGTAGCACTGGTACTATTATAACATCATCCCCATCCGTTAGTAAGTGGATTATGGCCGTTGCAGCGCTGGCATCCTTTGATGTGTGGTTTGGTTTTATTGGCAATATAAGAGAACACAGTCCACTTAGTCCCCACTTTGATTCAAAGTAATGTTGGCATTAAACTGCTTTCTTTCTGTATGGCCTGTATTAGCCCTCTGTGTGCATGGGTGCTAATGCTTGTTGATGGGTTTGAATTACATTTGTCACTGAGGCTGATTTGATTGAGAACCTTTTGGAGTACTTGACATTTGACATGTTATTCTGCATTACCAAGGGATGACGAAGCAATCGAGGTGCCTACTGTTCCATTTTAACTTTGGACTCACATGGTAATATGCTCACTTATCAAATTCAAAGACTTTATACACTCTACTTTTGTTTTCACTTGTGTGTGAAATGCTCATTTAAAGTATTTTCTGACAATGCAGTTGTTTTATGTAACAAAGTGTTTCAGGGAAATGTGACATTGTCAAAAGCAGATGTTATACTTGTCTTAAAGAAATAAGAAACAACAACTCACTGAGTGATTTTAACTTGAACATACATCTTTCATGTTTGGGAAAATGCTTTCAGACATGGCTGAATGATTTGGGAAGAACATCTAATTTTGTTATTTCTCACAGATATTGCAACTCAAATTTGATTTGTGATATGTTTGAAAGTCAGGTTTCAGTTCATTATTCACAACCACAATACATTATAAATGAGTAAAATATCTCTACTTGGGTAAGACCAGCACATATGTGTGGCTTTTTTTCATTCGTTGTTCTGTATACTGTCGTCTGTTTAACAGGTTCATTGTGTTGCCTCACAGAGAAGCAAAATACTCCAAAATTATGTTACTTTGAGCAACAAGAATAATAGTGACCTTCAGGATTTGCTAATCGCATTACTTCAAAGAGTAGTATAAAAATCTTTTAGCTTTTCAGTCCTACTTTCAGATATTCATGATGACTCCACCACCAAGAACACGGACCCAAATAACCTCATTGCTGTTGCTTGTCATTATTTGCATTTTCTTTCCTGTTGACTCTTTCAAACATATGTTTCTCAGACACATGTTTTTTTAACACATCAGTCTCATCCGTACATGTCACTTCAGACACAAGACAGGTCTGTTTCTCAGTAAGCACTATTGAACTATTGAAAACAAGCCACACTGTCATGAGATATTAAAAGTGAAAGCAAAGGCGCCGTAATATAATTATTTATAGTTATATAATATTCAGCTATAAATATTATGGTTATATAAGTGACTAACTTCATAGATACTGCAATCTTTACATATAACCCAAGTCTGACTCCAGGATTTTGAGATCATATTCTGTGGGGGATGCACCATCTGTTGTAAAACACCTTGTTCCTGTCACTGTGGATGACTCTTTAGGTCTCTAGCTGCATGTTTGTCCCTTTTTCATTCTGCAGAATGATAAAAAGATCATATACCCCCTTGATCGCAGAGTGTGATTGATGTGATTTTGAGTTGTTTAAACTTTTGCATCATGCAGCATTGTTGAGAATATTGAGTGGCAAAGTAGAAGGCAATGCCAAAAAAGATGAGAAGCCCAAAGCCAAGTCATTGGATGGGGTACAGAATTTACTTATATAACATACTAATATGCTTTTTACTAACATCTGCTGCTTATGCTGCGCTCTCCTTTATATCCAGTTTTGCTTACGCTGGATGTGCACAGCAATGCTGTAATATCAATCTAGTTAATGTCTTGTTCTACATAAGGCTCTGCTGTGTAAATGGCATTTTCTAATCACCTTGATAGAAATTAGGTTAAATTTGGAGCAATAATCAAATTATGCTATGTGGAGCATTCTGATCTTCATTGCATTATGTAAACATGTATAAACCTTAATTGCACAATTATGCCCTAACTGCTCTAAAATGTTCAGTCTGAGCTCCTCCTGTCAGTGTTGAGTAGCAAGGCTGCAAGAAAAAGAACCTTCATGGGTGGGAGAGAAATACAAGTAGTTCATTGTATTTTTAGGGATATGTATGCAATTTAGACTTTGGGTGGACTCAGGCATTCTAATGGTAGGAAGATATGCTGAAGTATGGGTATGAGTCATAGATCAAACTATTCTTAGTACCATGTATGTAGAATATGAATAGAATGTCTTAAATGTAACTCATGGAAATAACATAGTCATTGTTTTTCTTTATTTAGAATAAGGTCAATATTTGAAACCTTAAGTATATTAAGCAGTTCCTGTTTACTATTTGTTGCTAAGCTGTTGCTGCAAATGGGGTAATCACAGCGGAAGTGAAATGTTCATTTCAATACACTAGGCTGATGTGGCTATCCATTATTATTAACATATTGATTGTGCTGCTTTAAGTGCACTAGACTTGCACTCCATTGAACCTATCAATTGCAGATTGCTTCACATTGGCTTTTTGTGGAACTCATAACACACTCCCAAAATAAAATCTTGGCTTGGAGACTAAAAACAAACAAACAAACAAACAAAACTCAGTTTCTCAGTGTGCTTTTTTTGCAAGGAACTGCAATTATACATATTTATATTTTTATATATAAATATATACATGCATA
>JAOWBL010069492.1:0-19884 GCA_028564865.1 Zenarchopterus dispar
ATGGATGGATGGATGGATGGATGGATGGATGGATGGATGGATGGATGGATGGATGGATGGATGAACAATGTCTCTATTAAAATATGATAAGTGATGTGATGGGCTCGAGACCTGCCCAGAATCTTTCCTGCCTCTCGCTTGATAAAAGCTGGCATTGCGTGAGCTGGAATCTATCCAGCCACCCCTACCACCTTATACATGAATAAATAAATTTGTAATTGGGATTTTTTTTTCACTTGTGAAATTTTATAAATGCTCTCATTTAATTGTGGGTGCTCGAAATAATTTGAATCATGATTAATGCTTGTGAGCAGGGATGGCTATTCTGCCAGTGTTGTAAAAACTTGCTAATAAGACTTTAAGAAGAGAACTAATTATGAGAGGTATTTAAGATTGTTTGGCACAAGGTGATAACTGGCTCATATCCTTCTAGGTTTCCAAGGGTTACTTAAGAAACTAGCTGTTCATGTCTACGATGTATTCATCCACTCCAGATAAATCAAGGGTTGTAGCCCTGATACCATCTTTCAAATCTGAGCTGATGTTTTTCTGTTTTTTCTTATCTACAAGTCTGTTTGCTATAAAGTTAGGGTTAGAGTTAATTGCTTCTGTTACTTTTTCGCAATCCATGAAATAGCACTTTTTTTTGTGATAATTTGTCACAAAGTTTTTAACCACAAATGAGAGACTTTACTTCCAATTATTGTAAAACATGGCTGTGGAAATCAAACTTGTGTGTACAAAAACACAATGACAAATATTTATAAAATATAATCACATGTAGGTATGACATTATGGATGTCATGAAACAAATGCATCTGCACCTTTTCGCCTGTGTGATTACACACAGGAAGGATGAAACTGCACAGAAATGTATACATCTATAGCTGTATACATCATTCTGTGCCTCTGATACATCAGGGGCTTAGTGCCACCTTAAAAATACATTAACATCAGTTTTTTGTTTGTTTGTTTGTTTTCTTCACAATAATAGGTTAATGCAGTCATTCTTCAAATCCAACTTACTATAATAAGTTGCCTGGCTATGCTTTGTTTTCTACCCAACATTTCGCCACACCATTGTCCTATCTGAAAATAGGAAGTTGTGGAAGTCTATCGTGGGACAAGCAATACAAAATGGTCAGGTTCATAGTCAGGCTAGAAAAGTTGACAACAATGTCTGAAGAGGTTTTTAGTCCACCAATCCATAGACATTTTTTGCACACATGGACAGTCAAGACCACAATTTTGCTTCTCTGGAGTTGAAAAAAAATCATGTAAAGACCAAGTTGTGGAAGCTTGTGCAATCACAGCATAACCTAGGGTACAACATACATACTGGTTAATGTATGATTTCTCTCTGGAAAAAAAACTGAACCACTGAATGTTGGCCATACCACTGTCAATAGATGCAAAATAAGGAGAAGGGCTCATGATAGCAGTGGCCATGGACTCTCTTCATCACTGGACTATATGTAAATACTTGGAACTGTCTAAAAACGAGAAACATGAACATGTTGTAAATGATCCTGTCAAAGTCCAGACCTCAACCTGACTGAAATGCTGTGGTGAAACCTGAAAGTGTGCCCAAAAGAATACCTTAAAACAACAAATGAACAGAAGCAATTTTGTAAAGAAGTGTAGGCCACATTCCACTTTAATTATATGAGGTGCTGAAAATATCAAACAGAAAACAACTATTTTGTCACTGAAGGTGGTGTTTCAAGCTACAAAGTGATGGAATGTACTGACATTTTTTCACATAGTGTTTTTGTGCTTTCACTTAGTTTTTGAGTTAATAATTACAATTTAATATGTCATGCATTTTTTAGATGAATCTTTTTATTTGAGATCCTGATGAATAAAAGCTTGAAACTCAAGGATAGTGGACTTTTTTTTCCCCACAGGACTGTGTATGGACATCACTGCAAAAAGTCAGAGAAAGAAAACATCTGGGTACACAGAAGGGAGAATGAGAAGAAGATGGGATATGTACTGAAAATGAGGCAAATATCCCCATTTTGTTTTAATTTTTAATAGCACTTTTGACCATCTGCTTTTCTTCACTGTTTAACGGTTATGGCCTCTTTTTTCAGCCTGAAGCAATATGTCGTTTCAAAGATGTGTTTTTGCTTCCGACTTGTTTAATTGTTTTAAGGTGCAAATGTGTGCTTGTGTAAAATTGTACTGTCACGTAAAAGAACAGCCTGAGACCTAAATTTCATTTTCCCTTGGAAATAGCTTCAGATTTCAGCATTTCAAACTCATCCGCCTGTGGTGAATGAAAATAATTTTGGTGGTTTTTCCTTTTGACATAGAACCCTGCCTTCCAAAGTCAGTCAAAGAATTTCAGGTCACATGATTCACATCTGATAGCTTCAGAGGCTGCCTGGGAAAAAAAGTGTCCCACCATCAATAAGAAACTTCTGCCCCTTTAGCAAAGCACTCTGTATGTTGCAAATTCTTTAACAAGCAGAAACTGGCAGGAAAATAGTGCTAATGCTAATTTCTGCAGCCATATCTGTTGTATCACAAAAACTTGTACAATTTCGCTAAGTTATAATAATAGATAAATACAATGTGCTCAATTAAACTCATAAAGCAGAAATTAAAAAATCCTTTCTCTCTTTTGAAAACACAGTGGTCACAGTGCTGGAGGAAAAAGTGTGTGAACCTACAAACTACTTACTTCAACAAAACCTACTCTGAGTCAGTGGTTTGTACATCTGGAGATGAGTTTTGAGGTGTGACTTAGAGATACTTTGATTGACAAGTAAGTCACACATTTTTATGTTTGCTGTTTATAAGAAGCATCTGCTGATGTGAGTTATAGCCCACAAAACTGAGATCTCTGAAGACAGTCAAGAGTAACTTGTCTACATAAGTCATTTCAAAGCGTTTGATATGATTGTCTATAAATAGAGACAGTTTAGTGTTTTGACTACTCTTCCTAGAAATGGGGATCCACATGAGATTATCCCAAAGCTAAAGGCAGCTTAAGGCTTAAAGACGTGACTGGAACTGATCAACATCTCTGCTCACAAGTTAACCATGGGGAAATCTGTTGGTCTTCAAAGAAAAGAAGAAAACAAAACTTTGCTGTGCACCCGAAGGTTGCCAAAGAGCACTTTGACAGCTAACTCTATACAAAGAACAAATTTTCATTAGATTATTTATTTATTAGTGAAGAATACTCTACAGTTTTTAACAGGGACTCCAGCTTCCTCTCACAGTCCAAAAACATGTATGTCATGCTAATTAGTGGTTCCAAATCGCCTACAGGAGCAAGTGTGTGTGTGTGGGGGTGAGGGAGCTCCATGATTTGCACTTGCTTCACTGCCTGATAGCCTGAACCCCTAGCAAATACTGATAGAGAAATGATTTCCCACGTTTCCTAAAATAACCTACAGAATAATGTGCATGTGCCTATGCTGCTAGTTGAGGCTCAGTGGAAGTTGTGATGCAAAAGGACAATGAGGCAATGATCCTAAGGTTTTGAATAAATCTGCTGCAGAATTTTCTCAGGAAAAAAAAAATCTTTCTTCCAAAAACTCATTGCTGGCAATGGAGGTTTGACCATATTAACTCTAAAATTCGCTTATCACAGATTCCTATTGTTAGTAGTTCTTGTGTTATCGCTTTAAGCACATTGCATTTATTGTGACTTAGATGAAGGTGAAGATCGGCTCTTATTCCATGGTCAAAAGATGCAGAAAACTATTTAATTCCAAGGACTTCAAATACTTTTTCTGGTCTGCCTGTCTTCAAATACGTTTTTAGGTCTGTCTGTAAGAGTTGGGATTTGCAATAATGGTTACAATGAAAGTCTTAGGCTATTCTTAAAGGGGACACATTATGAAAAGTTGTCACAAGTGTCTACCTACTCAAAACCCCATCGTTAAAAAAACACTTGTATTTTGTATTGTTGAAAAAGTCAGTTCATGAAAAGATTCCTAAAAATAAGATCCTATACCCAAGTGTCATTTTTATTTACTGTTCCTTTTTTTAAAAAACAAACAAAAAAAATGCTAACAGGAAACTTTCAAACTGATTTTCGATCAGTTGAGATTTACAGTAACAAAAGTAGTTTTTGATACTTGACAGCGCTACCTCAGAGACATGTTTGATGCTGTCATCCAAGATAACAAAAAATTCGGTTCTAACTTGTACAGTCTCTTGTCTCTGTAAGATAGATTGTACAAGTTCGAACCCTAAGGCATGCACTAAGGCATGGAGAGAGTTCAGCGTGCAACATACACATATTTTGAACACATGCACAGACACTAATGCAATCCACTGAGTTTCTGAGTGACTTATTTACACTCCTTCCTTGTCTCTGTTGTGCCTCTGTTTTCCTGGGGTGGTGGTGGTGGTGGTTGGGGGGTGTAAAAAGAACATCAAGCACACCAGCCTGTGCGATGCCAGATCAGTTTTTAGTAATGTCCCAGATTAATTCCTTGTTACATTGTTATACCTGTTGAACTTTATGATTTTGAACAAAGGATGTTAAGCTTCCAAAAGAAAAAAAAGAGACCATTTTGAGACACAAAATTCATTATCTAAACAATGGGTGTTTCGTTTCAAAAGCAAAGGCAGACAAATGTTGGTGTCTCATTTCTTGCAGAGGAAAACTGATTTGGTCTTCTTTTGTACTTCTTAAATTAGGTTTTGCACATCAAATATTGCAGCAAAGCCATTGTCATGGAAATTGATGTTGGATCCTGTCTCAATCTGCATATTTGCTTTCCGACACTTGATATTTTTAGGAAAAAAGTGTATTCTGGCTTACAAATTGTGAGGCGTTCTTTGGTCTTCGTCCTTGTTAAATTGCTGTCTGCACCATGGCATTGTATGGGTGTTCAGTAGACCTATAACTTTGAAATAGCTGCAAAATTCTAGTGCAGCAATTTCAGCCAGATGTTGAGATGATTATTTCTTCTATTGTGTAAAAGTGTGTAGATTTTCCTGTTCAAGCTGAGAACACAGAACTTTACTATGAGGTAAGTAGCATGTATGCAGTCTGGCAGTACCTCATTTATGAAAGGTGGTTGATTTTGACTATGGTACTAGGGTGCTGTAGGTACAAATATGACACTTTACAAAAAATAAGAAAAAGAATGGATTGCATAAAATTGGTGTAGACATTTCAAAAAATGGATCAAATACTATCAGACTACTTTCACTTTGGTTAAATTGGCCCGTTTATTATTTTTCCTGTTGGCGTGACCATATGTTCTGCTTTAAAGGCTGTGTGGACACAGAAATCTGATCAGTAATTCCAGTTTTTAAATCAGAATTGTGTAACTTGTGTGATATACTATGTTGCCTTAAATGTGGCACATTTTATAAGATATACGGTCAAGCAACCGACATTTCAGAACTTGTGAAGCTTTTTGCATGTATGCATGCATGAGTGTTTTTGTCATCGACCTCCACCAGCAACAAGTCACAAATCAATCTTCTCTTCCTCGATCTTTTCATATGTAGTTGAGCAAGTCTTTGCAGTCCTCTGCAGTTAAATGTCACCAACAACCGCTATGACAACTCCCATTCTAAACTATATGTATACTGCTTCAGTATAATCCCACAAATACAAGGTTTTCTGTTGTTGGTGATAAAAATGACAGATGGTGAGGGGTATCAGGTACATATGTGTCATTTCAGACAACTGCCATGCTCACATGAAAGTCTGATGTCTGACACATGTAGTTATATTTGTTAACCGTCAGATCAGCTCATCACTATGCTCTACAGTCAGTGTAAGTTACCAGTAAGCTGTGATTAATAAAAAACCTTTTGTAATATACCCATATCTAATATAGCACATAATGCTTTACACAATGCAAATGTAAAAAAATAATAATTGACATCTTTGACTGTGATTTCTGCAGTGTTACATGAGTCATCAAACTCTGTAGATGCAGAGAATGACTTCATCATGTTCCTGTCCACACAGTTTAGACCTGCCAGGTAACAGTTGGTAGCTTATGATTGGACAAGACGTGAGTTGAGGAAAAATTTAGCCAGTTGTGAATTAGTCTTTTCTTTAAATGTATCATATTTAAAATACCACAGTGTTTAGTATACCCTTATGTACAATGTACATATTTTACTACAAGACAAAAAAGCAAAAGCTAAAAACATCAGTATTCCTTGTCAATTTAACACCCAGAATTCTTTTTCTGAGTCTGACAGCAGTCTGAAATTTCTTTCTTTCTCCTCAACATACTGATCTGTATTTCCGTGTTTATTTCAACTCAGTGTGTGCCTTGACAGTGATTTAAAAAAAAAAAAAAAAAAAAAGACCATGCATATGATTCACTCTTTCCTTTGAAATCAAGAAAGCTCTGCACACATTTATGGTTCCTGTTCTGTAGACTCAACATCAGGCCTTAACTTCAGAATTCAAAGTATTAATAATGTCCTCTGCTGTGCATAAACAGTGGTAGACGGAAAGCTTAAGTCTGGCAGAGTTCTGCTTTCTCACTTAGCTTGTGAATTGTATTATGCTTCAGTGGTTTGTGCAAAATTCAGGCTGAATAAAAAGTGTTTTCAATCATTATTAAGGCAAAGGACTGATGGTTCCTGCCAGCTTCAGCCTTAGAGATACCCACCAGCATGTCATTGACAAAACAGCAAAAAAGAAAAAGAAAATTAAAAGATACAGCAAGTATTGGCAAGGTTACTGAACCCCAACACAACACACAAAGACACACCCACTTGAAGACACTTCTACATGGACGTGCATTTCAAGAGTGACATATTCTTGGAGCTATCCTCAGCTCACAAAGAGAACCTTTTCATTCTGGTCACTCCGCAACTTGACCTTCTCCATCCTGGCAGCTGGTCTAATTTAGACAAAATGACCCTGAACATAGTGTGCATGCCACATAATGTTACGGTGAAATTAATTTCACAACACGTTTTATTTAAACTGAGAAGAATCTCAGTCTCTGGGAAATTCTATATATTAAAAACCAGAACAATATTGACATCTAGTGGTTTAAATTTAATTATGCCTCTGTCAACTATAATTTAGAAAAGCAATAGATCTTGTCTCTAGAATACTGGGATAATACCTAAGATTTACTTATCCAAGCTAACGCTGCAATATCAGCTTATGAAGGCTTTCATCAAAGTGAGAAGGATCTAAGTATTGTGGCACTGAACACAGCAACAAAGCCAAAACCACACAAACAGAAAAATAAAGTTCCTCTCTTAGTAAATGGCTAATAAAAATGTATTTTAATTTTTTTCTGTTAAGTAGTTCCTATTTTTTCTTGTATATTCCTTTAGTAATTTGCTCATAATTCATTAGAACTGATTTGAAGTATAATTCCTTAACCCCACTCTCTTAAAGTAATATGAAGCAAAATCAAAATCTAATCATTCCTCATTTCATTATTGCAGCTTCTGTCATTAAATATTTCGGATTATGTTGATTTGTAGTTTTGTATTTATTGATGTTGTCTTATGCATGTTTTTTTCTCTTTAAGGAGCTCTGTAAACTCTATGTAAAGTTCCACATGCTTGTCTTGTGTTTCCACTTTCACTTTCCTTGATAGTCATTATTTGCATCACCTACAAGGTGGACTTTTTGGGCTCCTGCATTTCCAGTAGTTCAGTCCTTACAGTAGTCATGCAGTAGATTTATTTTGTTTTATCTTTGTTTTGTGAAGCACCTTGGTTTTAAATGTTCTATACAAATAAACTCAGCTTGACTTGACAGGATGAGTTTCCAGTAGCATTGGGTTTCTATTATAGTACCACAAAATGTATGCTACAGTACCGTACCATACTATATTTATCTGCCATAGGAATTCATTTATCACAGGTTTATTTCACCTGAGGTAAATCCTACTGTAAATCTCCCGAAATACCATACTATATCCAAAATACAATGTCATATCCTGAATACCCCCAGGCAAAGAAATGGATGGTATAGTTCCACAGACTGAATGATATATTTAACCCAAAACCTATAATATAGCATCAAACTTTTGTATGGTATCCTGCAATAAACATTCTAAAATAGCATAAAAATATCTGAGTGGCACAAGAGATTACTACTATTGTGTGTGGTAAGGTACCAGAGGAACCATCAGTACAGAAATTACTACAACAAAAAGTTAAAGAAATCTTACTGAAGTACAACATAACTGTTCCAGGCACAGAAATTGGTGAAAAGCTGCTAAGTTGCTATTTGTTAGAATTTGCGTCTGTTTTTGTGTTTTATCAACTAAACTGAAAAGATACTGTACAACATGAGTCACTGAATATTGCTGCTGTTTTATTTAACAGTTTGAAATGCAAAGTAGTAAGTTGTAACCTGCTGGTTTTACTAATAACAGCAATACCAGTTAACACCAAACTTTATTCAAAAGGGTTAGTGAACTTGAGTGGAACATCATTCCCAACTCTGACACCCAGACCATGACTCAGGGGTCAAACTTTGCCTCAAACACAACGTTAACATGCAATTAAAATTAAAAGAAAAACATGCTAAATAACATTGAATTAAGTGTTCTATTAAGACCTGTCATTCATCGAGTAAATGCAATCTGCTAAAAGGCTCGATTAAATTAAATGCAGCCATCACTTATGTTATTAGTTGTGTTTTTCCTCTTTCCCTTGACATAAACATTTCTCCTTACATAAACTACTTAAACACCAGATGAGAAACTGGTCTACCTTTAAAATATAGACTGAAATGTATGAAAAGACTTGTTATTGCTGAAGTTTAAATGTCTGTCATAATTTGTCTTTTAATGGGATAAATTGGATTTTAATTAAAGCTGCAACTCATCAAGCACATTTAAGTCATTTAGTGTGGCTGCCCAAATTACTCAGCAACCAAAGCACCTACATATACTCTTTTCCATCTAAAAATTATGCTTAATCCTTCAATTGAATAGAAAAGAGGCAGAACTTCCCCCTAATAACCATATCAGCACACAAAATCAGTGTGAGCAGGCTTCGTCAACTTTAAAACAGAAAGCAGCCCTTTTTTTTTAAAGCAGTACTTTTAAATGTAGACCTATGCTTCATAGTCATAAAAGTTGCTTTTATGTGTGCTAATTTTGCATTTTAGCAAAATCCTTTCCTCAGTTAAAATGAGCATTTCTGTCCTTTTAATGAAATGGTGACTCTAAAAGACTGAAAAAGAAAACTTGAAAAAGACTGCCGTCCTACTCAAGGTTGGAGTGCAAGAGAAATGTATTTCCTATGTCATCAAGCTGTTTCAGCTGAAAATGTTAAGTGCTGTCAGAGGGCCGGAGTTTAGCATGGACACACCCACGGAGAACACTGCTGAAAGCTTTACTGAAAGTGTTTGTTTAAATGATTCTGTGACATTTAGCCATTATGAAACAGAAATACGCTGAAAATAAATGGGACAGAATGGTCTCAAGCTCAAACTTAAAAGTAGTGTCTATTTATAGGGATTTCTATAAAAATTCCCACCTGCCAGTGTGCAGTGATGTAAATAATAAGTTCAGATGTCAGACTGAGTAAATAATGTCAAACCGCTCCTATTTATGACTCTTGATTCTGTGTTGACCGAAATAACCTGTGACTTGTAATGAAATATGTAAGATACTCTTGTCAACATGTTTTCAAGCACGAGATGAGATACATTTCTGATGTAGAAGGCTCTCACTCCTCGCATAATTCTCTGTGGATCGAGTGTGATGAGAGTTGGCTGCAGCCACTTGTCAAGACACTCAAGCAGCTAGTTGTTATTCCTGGTTTGTAAAAAGGCCTGACATTCCCCATTGACTGTTGAAGCACATTCAGCTATGCACTCTACTCTGTTCTATCCTGTGGTTTTCTCAGTTGAAATGGAACAAGGCAAATAGTGCCTTATAGAAATTCCCTGGGGAACTTCGGTGGGACCAAATCCTGTTGTGAAAAATGCACCATGGTATTGAGAGACTTTGATCACCTCGGGAGGCTGAAACATCGCTTTTATTCTAACATACATTTACTCATAAAATACAAACAAGAGAATAAGAAGATGTGTTTGTGCCTCCACTCTTAACACTAACAGTAAATGAAGAAAAAAAATAGTATAGCTGGAAACATATCAACAAACCAGGTTCCCTTCTAGAAACTACTTAGTTTATTTTTTTGCCTGAGGCAAAAGCTAAATATGAGTAAAATAAATGCAAATAAATGGGATCTCAAAGAATTATAGCATAATAGAATATGCTGTTCTGGAAATATCTGATTCAAATGGAGAACTGAGAAAATGAAAAGGGAATTAGCTGGAATTTTGACTGAGAATTACATCAAGAGGAACATAAACCATTACATTTACCCTCTGTTTTGTCATTTATTTCCAGTTTCTGTAGACCTTCAGACTTTGACTCCTAACTTAGACTACAGCTCTTTTTCTTCCAAAAAAAAAAAAAAATTCTAAGTAAATTGAAAACTACCGTACAGTCACCAACAACACAGAAACAGAAGCATAACCTTGAACTCATGACACTTCACTTCAGCTGTTCAGGAGACAGAGGACAAAAATCCTCATAAATTAAACAAAAAGAAGTATAGCTACCACAGAGCTGCATTTATGTTTGAATGAATGAAACAGGAAGAGTTGACAGTGGTGGACGTATGACATACACAGCTGGGAGTTGATAAAATTCTGCTACATGGTGCAAACGCTCTTTTTTAATTTCTAGTGTCCATTTGTCTCTTGGAACTAAGGTTGCAATATTCCCCCAAGAAATAACATACCCTTTCAAGAAGCCAACATGTTTTCAGTTGTCACTGATTCCCCTGAACAATAAATAAGCATAAACATGCATTATATGTATTGTTGTGATCTTTCATTCTTAGACCAAAATTAGCTTTTTTTTTCTTTTCATTTGACACAAGTGAACCCACAATGAGGATTTAATCGCACGTTCCAGGTACTAGTGTTTATTCTAAGAACACTGTGGATTAAATTCAGAGACACAGAGTTGCATCAATTAATAATTTTGTCCCAGAAACAGAAAAATAGAAAGAGACAGTATTAGGCTTCAAATCAACACTGTTTTTTGCTCAGCATTAAAAATGCATTTGTTTTGCTGATTTACAACACGGTTTTCATTGTTGGTTAATACTATTCAGTAAGTGAAGACATAATATGGCGTAATTTCGGAGAAAATGCATGCTTTGTGCTAGCTTGTGCTGGAAAGCCAAATAACTATCAGGCTATTTCTTTCGGCAGAACAACTTTCTTCTCCTTCATTTGTTTGACTGTGTTGTGAAATTGAAGTCAACAGCTTGGGGTTTGAGCATCTGTGCCATCCACAAACAACCATGCTTTCTTTTCCTTTTTGTAAGAAGAGGCATTACTGAGAAAAAGTTTAACCGTACCTAAATAATGCTGCTAGCTTCTGCAGCTGAGGATCAGACCGCCTTCGACCATCGCCCAACTCCCAATGCACCTGACCCCTATGGCCCCTCCCACAGGTGGTGAGCCCATCGGAAGGGGAGCCCACGTTTCTTCTTTGGGCTTTGCCCGGCTGAGCCCTGGGAGGAAACCCCGGGGAAGACCCAGGACATGTTGGAGAGACTATGTCTCTTGGCTGGCCTGGGAATGCCTCGGGATCCCCCCAGATGAGCTGGATGAAGTGGCTGGGGAGAAGGAAGTCTGGGCTTCCCTGCTTAGGCTACTGCCCCCGCGACCCGAATACAGATAAGCGGAGGAAGATGAATGGATGGATGGATAAATCATGCTGCACTGTAGGGTATCACACAGGTAGATCAGTTTATAGGGCACACTGTTATTGTCTGCACAACACCTGGATGCTCCAATGCCACTTACATACAGTGGAGTTTAAATTGTGTCTATCCAATCAATCAATCCAGCAATTAAAACTAGAATGACAAAGGCTATCAGAGCAATCATAGGCACTTCAGTGGTGAAAATAAGTTTGCATCTAGCATTAACTGTTGGTGTAGCAGTTTTTATGACATCAGCTCAAGGTGAACAGCTGCTCCCTGTAGTAGAACTAATGTTAATTCTTCAATTCATCATTTTTAATGCTGAGACTCACATTAGGCTTGAAAGGTAAAAGCATGCAAAATGTTGCTGCAGGTCTAAATTAGAGACACACACATATGGTGTTCTGGTCTAGATTGCTTTGTTTTACACCAAGAAAAGGAATACATGAAGGGATGTTCTCAACAAAAAGCTTAAATGGACTGCATTTAGACTTTTCTAGTATTGTCCACCCTACTGAGTGCTTTACAGTACACCCATTAAAACACACAATCAGCACATTTAAGTTTAAACATCCCTATCATCCACACAAATATCAGTGTGGTGAAAAGTAAAATATCTTAGCTAAGGACTCTTGCACATATGCAGTGGAATATAGAGACTAAAACATGTCCTAGATTTGCTGGACAACCTATTATGTCCTACTCCTCACCCCCACCCCCACTTTTTGCTTAAGATTGTTCCAAAACTCTAAAATTACCCACAGATCTTCATTGGATGTAGGCTGCTTTTAAATCTTCTGTCTTTCATGTAATCCCCGACAGACTCAATGTTGTTGAGATCAGAGTTCTATGAGACCATAACATCACTTCCAGCACCCTTTAATCTTTATTATACTGGAGTATGTATTAATGTATTGCTCTCCAGCCCTTCAGTGAACAAACTTCCTTCTGCTGGAGCCAAATATTTCAGGTTTTGACTCAGTGCTCCAGAGCATCTACTGTCATGTTTCTGCGCCCCAGTTTCTATGTTTTCATGCATAATTGAGAGTTGGACTTGCTTCTGAAGTAGAGGTAGAGGTGATTTCGGGTTGTTCTGGCTTGATGACACTGCTGAATATCATCTGATTGCCAAGGAACGTAAGCAAAATCCATCTTTCATCCTGTTTCTTTGGCCAACCACTCACTGCATATTCATTCCTGCATGCCCGTTGCTTCATGCTTCTTCAGAAGAGTTTGAAGAGCACATCTTGACACTCCCATCTGCTTTGAAATCTTTGACTGGGGGAGACCTTACTGATGCAGTCTAAACATTATGTCCCACTGCTGTTTTCAGTGTTTCCATGGTGTATGACCTATGGCATGTGACTGTCTTCCACAACTTCACCTTTGTAACAGTTTAGCTGTTCCTCATGCACCCCAACACAAACCAGTCACTTAATTTTAATAAGAACTTAATATAACAGCAATAACTTAATAAGACAGCAATACCAAACCTTTTTTTCCCCATACTTAAAAGTGTTGCTGCCTTGTGTAAAAAGTTTGAACTAATCTAGCGGTGAATTATGAATTATGCATTCCATTCATTATTAATGAATGCTCATAAATACATTATTCAGTGCGCAGGGAGGCGGATGTTCATTCACACAATTAAAGCTTCTGTGGAACAATGACATTTAGTTTATGAATGGTGTACCACCAATACTAGTGGGTAGCCAGCCATTACTAATCATTTGGAATAGGATAGAGTTTTTCTTCTCTTCCCTCAGATGAACTTCTCCAAGTGTAGTTCAACCAGAAAGTCTTGTGATGAGTCAACACACCATCCCTGGAACATCTACACTCTTAAGAATTTCTGTCAAATTATATGGTCAAATGACAATTCTGTTGGAAGCTTCAGTAACTAGGCTGGATAGTTCTTTCATATCTTTAAGAGACTCTGTGGGCAAATTACAAAGATAGTAAATCCACTGGCTGGTATGTTTTTCCAAATTATGGTGATTTGCATTAAGATAGAATTATTTACTTTTGCAAACTTTAAAAAGGATCAGTGAAGGATTAACAAGTAGGTGGACTGATCCTTGAATAGGTTTAAGAAATCAAAATTTTGATTTATCTGACTCCTATATGCGTAGATTTGTTGTATTTGTTGGTCGCACCTACTTTTACTATTCACTTCCAGAATTGTGACAAGAAAATAGATTAAAAAAAAAAAAGTCACACTGAACAGTATGAATACGAGCTTGAATGTAAAAGACCCTGCAGCTTTTCCACAAAAACTTTCCAGCACAAGTGATTTTAAAAACTTACTTTCATTCTGACTGAGATGAAACACAAAGAAAAAAAGGTAAAATAGCTCGAGTGCCACATCCAGAAGAACTGCATGAGGCTATTGTTGGCTCCCTGCCATTGTAGAAAGCCATCAATAGAAAAGCAGTGGCCAGGAAGCTTCTAAAACTGCTTTGATTCATGACTTTTTAGTTCCTAATGAAAGTTTATACTCCCTGTCATCTAATAATATACCCACTGTTGTTTTAACACCAGAATATTCCTTTAAAGAAAAGAAACTGAAAGAGATGCATATATAAGGCTAGCTCAGTGCAGAGTACTTTTCTGGAGCTTTTGTTACATAAATTTTAGACCATAGGAGACAATGCTGCACATCCTCTTCATAGTTCAGTGACACAATCAAAGGTTTCTTCAAGTTCACTACAATCCAGACCGCTGCAGGAGGAGATCACTGTCCACAGCTATAATATTCTACAATGACTCTTTATAGTGACTTTATAACACTAACCGGCTCACTTTATAAGGCAACAATATAATTTCCTGTTAGAGATTAATAAACAGCAATTGAATTGACTTGAACTAAACTGAATGTAATTTAATATAATTGAACTGAACTGAACTAAAATATATTTAAATGAAATGAAATGCAGACAGTTTTAGGTAGTGGGCTAAGCTATAAAAATACAGTCCACTACTCCCTTACATTACTCTTTTACCCACTGCTACTTCAGAAATCATGACCACTAATTTCAGTTAAGTACTTGTGATTTGCTCCAGTAGATGTGTCTTTTGTGGTAATTCAGCACTTTTATAATGCATAACTGCATCCCGTGCTGTCCTCTTTTTTAAAAAATCTGCTCCATTCTTGAATGACAGCTCCTGTGTGTCAGTGATACATCACACACATCATATAAAATAAAATCAAACTTTATTTATATAGCACTTTTCGCACAATAAAATGTAGCACAAAGTGCTTTAACAGTAAAAACAAAATCAGTCCCACCCATTCCCCACCAACCCAAATCATTATCAATGATAAAACACAATCAAAGCTTAAAATAAATAATCTATAAAACATTGCTGAGCACAGAAGAACCAGTGAGCGAACGCTATCTCACTATCACAGGGAGCCGTCTGCATCAGGAGGTGGCTGCCAAACCCCAGAGCCAGTCTGCATGGTGTGGGGCCACAGCCCATGAATAATGTTGTGGTTGTAATACACTGACCTTGTTAACTATTTTGTCAGGTCCTGTATGAAAGCATTTTTCCTCAATATTAAGTTACTAAATAGGTAAATAGTATGAAAATGCTATAAAATAATCCAGAAAGTAGATAAATAACTCTCAGTCAAAATGTTAAGAAAAGATTATTTGAGCTGTAATAACACTTTAAAATTTCAAATTTTTAAAGACTTTTTTAATTTATGTTTTTGGGGAAAAGAATTCTAAAGCCTTTTAGCTTCTCATGTATTCTTTTATTTGAGTATAGAGAGGAACATTTTGCAGGGTTGAGAAATCTTTGTTGTGGCATTGAGAATAAAAAGTTTCTAGAGAATATAAAATAAATGTGGAATTAAGAAATCTAAGTTCAAATTCAAACCCCTTTTGAGTCCTGAAACAACTCATTCCATTGGGTTAAAAACATAAACAAATTGTTACAAATATTGCCTTAGTGTAATCCAATTGAAATAAACTTGGCCACAATAGCAGACCTTTTGGATACATTTGGTATTTTGGGATCTGGTGTCCAAATGACAAAGAATGGGACTCGAAAAAATGACCAAACCCTCAGCAGAAACTTCCACAGCTAAAACCCAGATACAAGTGTAAAGTATCTCTCACAGTGCAAGAAAGCTCATCTCTGCAACACATCAAATTATCTGAAATTACAAGTAGTCAGTGGGATTTTTTTCTTCATTGAGCTGTCTTGGCCATCTTCCTGTCTGATGCCAACCCAACAACCTCCTGTATCAGTCCTCCAAAATAAACTATCAGGTGGTTGCTTCATGCCAAACCTCCTACACTTTTTGACCCTGTAGGTGGTTTGAGCAGAGCAGTAGTGGGAGACGTGCAACAGATGAGCTGGCTGTGAAAGTTCCTTTTAATTTTAGAGGGAGAGAGAAAAATCTTGTTAACAAAGGTTTTGGGAGCACTGTCCAGGTTGAAAAGTGATCATTTAAAATATGAATCCATCCACGGTCTTCAGTATTGGAGTCCAGTTTTTTGTCAGTTCAGTGGTCGGCCCAGACCTCCTCCCACTACAAACTCATGAAGCATTGACATGAGACTTCTCACCATCCTCAATTCATATTCATTTATACTCACTTAAGGGTGCTTCAATTTATATGTTGCCTCCTTGCAGGGACAACAAGGACACCAGATGAGTACGAGATGAAATGTCATCCTTCCTTGAAAAGACCAAGCTGAGAGGCACTTTTCCAGACAGTCAGTGTCCCACCTGTCTTGTAGGCTTAAATCAAAGTGGTGTTGCATCCTTCCGTTTCCAAAACCACAAATTAGCTAAATTTTTCAATTTAAACCCTGAGACCATTCACCAGCACTAACAGGAAATAAAGTTAAACTGGAAGAGTAGTTCTGGATCAAAAGCAAAACTAAATCTAAACAAAGCCTGCAGTTTAAAATTCTACATATGTTTTGTTTGAGCATTTAAAAACTCCTTTGACTCTTGTTTTACAATAGATCTCTTCTCTAAGTAAGGTTACACCAAACCTCCCTTCATAATGAAAGCTGTCATCCCGATTGTGTTTGAACAGTTAATATTAAATGAATCTGTCCCTAAATCACACCATTCTGAAGCTTTTGTTAGCCAGTTCTACACTAGACAGTGGGCAATGTCTGGACTTTGTCAGACTTCAATCCAGCCACCAAATCTTTTAACCTCCCTTGGTAGCCTTTTCAGCAGCGGTCTGTCCTTTCCTTTACTGTGATGTACCAAGCTTTAGGGCTTTTTCACAGTATTTAGCTTGCCATGGAGAGTGAGGGAAGGTTATTCCACTTAGGTGAGGTATGCATTGTACAAAACAGTCCGGCTCTTGTTGTGGAAGAACTGTGACTGCGACATGTTTCACGAATTTACTTCATCTGCTCTTCATACTTCAATTAAAAGGCTCCATTGTTGCTGCCTGAGGATAGGAAGCAGTTTTCTTCTGCTGTACTTCTCATAAAAGGAGATTCAATTTCAAACATCCATGAGCAGCAACATTGACCTTATGCTGCTGTCACAAACTGCTTTGTACAAGATGGGATTTATGGATGTTGGTAAATGTTTGCAAGCTGTGTTAAATTTGTTTTTGGGAAAAAATGTTTAAAGGAAACATGTTAGTTTTCAGTGTGTACCCACTTACCCTCTATGAACACATTTGCAGGAAGAGTTTCTTTAAAAGGCTGTGGAGGGCAGGAAGATATAATGATGCATCAGAAAACGTTAAAACAACAGTTTTACGTAGGTTCCCCTCATACCATCATAACAGCCAGGACTTCTCAAGTCACAAGACTTCAAAGGAGTTCAGTGGTATCTGACAGCTAAATAAATAAATAAATAAAAAACTAAAAAGCCATTACAGAATCTGCCAAAAATATGGATTCACAATTTGGATGCTCGAATCTGGGCCAGCACAAAGCTCCAGGTACATACCGCGGCTACAGAACCATGAGTGAGAGTAGTGATAATAAGACCTAGCCCAGATTAACAAGGTCAGCGTTAATCTGCGCCAGGGCATGGTTACAGGAACTGGGCTATTAGAACAAGACATGTTTGGACTACAGAGGATATTGGACTACTGGAATGCTGCAAGCCTGGCCAGAGAAGATGCTTGCAGAGAATGTGGGGCCTTCGGATACTTTGAAAGCCAACGTCCAAATTAACCAAGAAAGACATGACTCAATGATTCAGAATCCCGAAACGGAATGTGATATCACAGCGGGAGGTTAATAAGGTACAACAAAAATGGCAATGGCTAACCAAGTGGATGTAGTCATGGGTGACAAATTCCAGAAGAAAGGAACAGTGATAGACAGCAATCCCAATGGCAGCAAGAAGGAGCACGACAAGATGGAGAAATACCAGACACAACATCAGAGACTGCAGTCCGAGGAGAAGTTAAAAAAAAAAAAAAAAACAGTGCAGAACCCTCGAGCTCCGAGGCCTCTGGTAGAGGACTGGAGCTTGAGAAGGGCAATCGCACACAGAGGAATAGGGAAGGGTAGAGTTTTTTTGTTTTTTAATATATATGTATATTAGATCATGGAGAAGGGGGAGTTATGACATTACTCAGTCATGAGGAAAACTATTTGTAGTTCAAAAGCAAATGTCTATCCAAGTCTAAATAAGAGCAACTCCAGACTCTAATGGGGTGCTAAAGGTGACTGGCGCATAGGAAACATGATGCCAACAGGAGAGTTGTCAGCTGAAATAAGGGAATGTTTTATAAAACCTCATTCAGCTTGGTCTAAATTTGGAACAACTACAAACAAAATGTAAAGATGTATAAAATGTAACATGCTGGTAAACCAATAAAGTTCAGTTTAATTTTAAAAAATTCCTTGAAAACAGAAAATCCAAAACAAAAGACACACACACACACACACACACACACACAAGGACAGATAAGGGAGTCAATGCATTAATGCCTAAATAGAAGAGAACAAGGCAATAAAGCTACAGTCTTGGACTGTGGATGACCAGACATAAGCAATGTTCACTGACCACTAACAAATCTGTATTGAGCAAGGAGATGATGGCTGAACCCTGTAAAAACGCGTAGGTTGCTTTCAGAAGAAAATAAGTACATTTCTATGTGATATAGGGATGTTTATGATAAATGCAAATGAACGTTACAGTTATGAACATTTATCTAATTTCAACAGTTGAAAGTAGCCTTTTTGATTTTTTTTTTTTTCCAGCATAAGGCGGCATGTCGCCACAGAACAACATGGATCTTTATTTGACTGAAAACCGACACTGAAAAGAAAAAAGTCAAGACAAAGCTCCATTCTGCAAAGCTCATATAACAAACTATTCTACAAAAAAAGATGGAGCCAGACTAAGATTTTTTTTTTCTAGATATTCATATTGGTTTGGCATTGTCTTTGCTTTGCACAGCCCCCCGACACAACCCTCACATTTATTCAAACTTGGAACCACCACTCAAGAACATTGGCCCTTTAGATGCTTGAACAGAGGAGTAAATGTGGTTCTGTGTCCTGTCACCTCAAATATAAGAGCACTAACCGAGATACCTTGGTTGATAATTTAAATGCTTTTTTTTTCTAAAATCTTGAGTAACTCCTTCAGTTTTCCCTTTTTTATTAAAGAAAATGCAATTACAACTTTCATGAAGCCAAATTGTTTAAAAAAAATCAGAATGTCCAGTTGAGAAACAGATTTGCTTTTTAACCAAAATCCACTGAAGTTCAAAGAAAGTGACACAATGAAAAATTCAAAAGTGAAACCAATTCCATTTTCTTAAAGACAAAACTACATTGAACTTTTGCAGCATGGCAGGATTTATTGTGCTGTTGAAGCCACTGCTGTGAGGGAGGACTGGAGGGTGTTAAGTCAAGTTGTTCAATTTAGGGACAATTCAAAAAAAAAAAAAAAAAAATGCCCTGAGCAATCAAGGTTGATATGGTGCATATATATATATATATATATATATATGTGCATATATATATATATGTGCATATATATATATATATATAAAACATGCCTATATATAACATGTTATATATATATATATAACACACCTATACATATATATACACACACATATATATATATATATATATATATATACATATATATATACACACACATATATATATATTTGTATATACATACATATATACATACATATGTATA
>JAOWBL010069493.1:0-19883 GCA_028564865.1 Zenarchopterus dispar
CTTTCTTTCTTTCTTTCTTTCTTTCTTTCTTTCTTTCTTTCTTTCTTTCTTTCTTTCTTTCTTTCTTTCTTTCTCAGATTTCCTCGACACACAAATGTTGGCTGGAAACTTAAAACAAAACTCAAATATCCCGTTGTTTTTTCTTTGAAGAGTGACTGCAGAACACTTCTTCATCTGTTGCTTTATTTTTGTATTTTCAGTTCTGCTGATGCCCCCCAAGGTGAAGCCACGTTTCTTCAGAGTATTTTTAACTGCTTATTTTCAAAGGGAGTTTATAGATTTTTGCAGCTGGTGGTTTTAACAGAAAATGTTGTTCTTTCAATTTTTACTTGAACTTTTAAGATTTATAAGCATGTTCTAGTGATTAAAGTTTAATTCATGTGGATTTGATGACTGAGCGTGAATGTCAGCTTGATAACAAAATGAATAGATCAACCAACTTGTAACTTAATAATATTAACCACGGGGCTGTCATAATGCAGATTCATAATCTGCTTAATAAGCCGTGCTGTACTACAGATGTTCACAGTGTACATATCTAATTCCAATAAAACTGCATAAATATGAGTGGTTGCTTTTCCAGTGGATTTTAACAGAAAGGCTGTTGTTTATTTTAATTCAGCTGTTTACCAGTTTTTTGTATCAGTGATGTCAAAATATGACGAGAATGAATCGTAGTTGAAATTTCCATCAGAACATTTAAGAACATCCGTTTTTATTTTCTGTGAAAAACTGTCCTCCTATAAGCTGCAGTGAGAAAATATCAATGCAGATCTGATATTTAATGTAGCTTTACCTTCACGATCTGCTAATATTCACAGAAGACTATGAACCTACATCCCACACACAACATATTTTGGATGGTTTTTTTTTCTGTTGCACTAGTAGAAGACACCTTTAGATGGCGACAATTCATCAGAAAAAAAAAAAGCTGCTGTTTCATCTTCACAGGTAACAGTTTGGTCGGTAAAACCAAAGAAAAGTACTGCTGAAGCCTTCAACAGAAAATATCAAATACATCCTGCAATAGTTAAGAATAAAAAATGGCTTTCTAAAATCATATTTCCTTAGACCTCAGTTGTCATTGTGTTATGTCAGAAATAGTCTTCAGGGGAAACAAAAAGGAAGAGAAAAGCTTCACAGTTGCCCTCTGGCTGAGACCCCACCATCTGCTAAACTGTAAGCTGAAACCATGTTCATTTACTTCTTCTGCATCATTTCCAGCATTACAAGTGCCGTGCAGATGCGCCGGCAGAGCCCAGACAGCACAAACACTGACTTTATTATCCCACTAGGGTTCATTTTTCAGTACGTTCCTCTGTGAGCGTGAATTGTTCTGGAAAATGTCACCTGAATATTTAGTCTGACATGGCCAGAAGGGATAAAATGAGGGAAAAAAAGTCAACTTCACTGGATTAACTGACGTGTCGTCACTTTAAATGCTTATGCAACACCTTAAATTAATAGTCCATGCGAAGCACACATTTGTGCCGTAATAATTTGTTAATGGAGTCTGAATCATAATTCACCATGTTTTCATTTGCTGGCAGCTGCTCGCCTCTGACCTCTGTGTCCCACACAGTTGTAAATTTGCATCAAACATAAATAAAAGTGTGAAAAGAAATCTAAAAAAAAAAACCTGGAAAAACAGTTGTTCAAGTAAGGCATGCTAATGTGATAATTTGATAAATTAATCCATCCATCTGTTTTGTTTTTAACCACTGCTTTATTCTGTTGTGGTGAATCTTGTCATACTGCCACCTCTTTTAATGGCATTTATAAAAATGAAAATTTTCATTTTGAGTCTGTAAGACCTCTACTACAGTGACAATGCCCACCAGAGTAGTTTCATGAAGCTCAACCAACAAGGGTCAGTACAATAACTAAAAGAGAAAAATAAGCCTACAAATCCAGCAGAAACATTTAAGATGTGTTAAGATATAAAGTCTCCTGTTTCTTTTTTTTTACATTTTTATTGCAATCATTAAGGTGAGCTTCAAAAAAGTGTCAAAAAACTTGATTTTCATGTTCATCATCCTGCAGAGATTAAATGAACCGCTAAAGAAAATCATTAAAGGGTTTATTATACTGAAGCTTCACAAAGATTCTTTCAAATATGAAAACAAGGCAATTAATAATAAGTTTTAAGGTCATCAGAACCAAATAAAATGAATAGCATGTATACTATATCAACAATATGATGTGTGATGTGACCTGTGCTTATTATCCTAAAAACAATAATTATGCAGTTTTATAAATATGTAACAAAAAGATTAATTAAAATTTTATATATAAAAATGTTATGGTGCCAGTTATGGTGCCTTTGTGCTTTAATTATTCTTGAGATGTGTCCAGAACCGTCCCTGGTTCTTGTTATTATTCTGGAGGCAGAATGACACAGATTAGCAGGTCGTCTGCTGCACATCAACCAACATTAGTGTTTGCAATATCACTGCTTTTTCTGCTGTGAAAACTTAAATTAGTCACAGTGAAAAACAGATATTGGGCGTAATTTAAGAAATATACACATCTGTGTCTAAAGTCCCAAAACGCTGGTTGTCAGAACCAAACGTGGATCTGAACTAAAATAATTGCAACACTAATGTCGCAAATGTAAATGTTCTTAACATATAAAAATATGACTTGAAAGGATCCTGAAGGAATAAATTGTGTGCAGATTTAGTTTGATAGAACCGAAATGAAATACATCAGTTTTATATGAGTCAATGGACAATGTCAATGGGCCTGCATCATTGCATGCATCGGTACCGAGGGTACAAACGAATCTTTTGGATTCAGTGATGCATCACAGGTTCTCTGCAGAGAAGAAAAAACTTACTAAAGGTCTTAGAGGCACTCAAGTGTAAGGCTCAAGACAAGGACTAAGAAGAACTCCAAACAGTGTCTTTGTCAAACCTCAGGTTCACTCAACATTTTCTAAATCCATCCTTCCAAAGAAGCATGGTGGTGGCGGCATTATGATCTGTTTTTAATCAACAGGGATCAATGATGGGGCATGGACAGCTCAGATATTATTCACATTAAAGCAGTCTTCCCATTATGAAACTATCACATAAACAGCAACCTCAATCTAAGATCATAACTACAGTAAGCAGTTATGGGATTAAGGTACATGGAGTACGTCCATGACAGTGGCGTTATTAAGACCTTAATCATAATATGATGTCATGTTGGGGTTTTCACATCATTTTGTGACTCCAAGTATCCTCCACATCCAGCAGTTGTGAAACATTTGAAGATGTTAACAAGTGAAAAACAAACAAACAATGATATCTTTATGCCGACGGACTCATGTCTGGTGTCGTTGCAAGAAACTCCAGAGGAAATGCTGGAACAACCTAGAGACTCTCTCCCATCATCCACATATGACCATCATCTGGTTTCAAAACAGGAGCTAAAGCCTGTGTTAGTAAAAATGAATCATTTGGGTATGAAGAAAAGAGACATTACTGAAAGACGCGCATGTTGCATGGTTCATACTGACTGTATTTTTGTACTCCCGTCTTCCCTCAGTCTGAGTTTCTAGCCGCTCCATCTCATTGTAGCTGCACGCAGCATCTCTATAAACAGAAGCTGATGAGAGTCTGAGAACAAGCTGCACCACTTATATAACCACATACCCATAAAGGTGAAGCTGGATCTATTTTAACTTCTGAAACCAAAACAAACATGCATTTTTGAAGATTAAGTAGTATTAAAATAGCTGGATGTTGCTGTTCTTGTTTATTTTATGCAGATGGAAATGTCAGATTTTCACAGAAACCTTTAAAGTGAGCATGTAGACGAGGATGAACAGAGATTTCTGAAGACCTGAGAACAAGAATAGTTGATTCTCATCAGCCTGGAAAAGGTGGCAAATTCATCTTTGGAGATTTAGTCTCCACAATCTACAGTCAAAGAGACTGCATGCAGATTGAGGAAATCTAAGTCCTTTTGGTTTTCAGGCTAGAAGAAGCCAAATTGTGCATGAAATCACGAGGAATTTTCTAAGCTACTAAATATCTCCCTGACAGTGAATATTGTTCGTGTTCACATCAAAAGACACCCAACAAGAGACGGGAGAAGACAAAAACACATGAATAATAGTAATAATACACTCCATTCCAGCATCAGACTATTTTTGCTAGTAACTTCAAATCACCAAAAGGGAACTGACACATCTAGTTTCAAACTCATGTAAGAGAAAATGGAAGAAGAAATATTACTATGAATACTGAAAAAGTGTTACCATAACGCTGAAGGGATGAAGGTAGTAGGAACTACTTTAATTGTGTTTTAGCTGGATAAGAGTACATCACACTGTCAAATTCAATAGTATGTTTGACATATTAGATCCGCATTTGTGCATGTATCTGGCTTGTAAAGTAAATGCAGGAAAAAGTGATGCATCTGCTTTGTTTTTGTAGGTATAAAGAAATACAAAAATAGAGAGGAAATCATGTAGAAGTTGAGCTCATTTAGCCCTACTTGACCCAGGGAACTAGAAGTCTAGGATAATGTGGTGTTTAGGGGATAATATAAGTTTTTTGAAATACTCTTAACAACTATTTCTTCAACTGTGAAATCAACAGAATCAAGATGGAAGAAGGTCTACTTTTTAAAACAGGCTTACTATTTTTTTTCTAGCCGTCTGTGAAAGTGATCATGAAAGCAAAAAGGCCTCGAGCTTGAGTTTTGCACTCTGACTTTTTTTTTCTTTCTCTATAACGCATTTTAAAAGTAATGTCATTGCACCATCCCGCTGTGAGAAAACATTATCTCCATGTGAAACTTTTCAATTTGGAGCATCTGGATTTTTCGAAGCATCCAAACTGTCCTCACCCTTTGAGATAGTGGCGTTGCTGCGCTCCAGTGACCAGCTGCAGTTCTCCAACCTCCGCAGTCGTCTCCTCCTTTAAAGCATCTGTGACGCACTGGCAGAGAGCTTTAAAAGGAGATTTCTTTAGGTTATAATCTTTTGGACGCTTAGAAAATGTAAAGAATTTCTCAAAACTGTGATTACATCATCTCCTTCCCTATTTACTTCTTCTAGATGAAAATCTCTTTTTTTCTGTGTGCAAAATGAAAGAAAATGCATTTTTAGCAGTAACTGTAGAGTCAATACATTTCAGATGCTCAATATTTCATCTAATAACAGAGTGCCAAGAAAAAAGACGTAACACTACATTAAAAGCTGTCTGTCTCAGTCTGATCCTATTCATGTCTGGGAGATGCTGCACACTTACCTTTTTTCTCACGTATTCATATACTTCGGGACTGCAAATTCCCAAGACACACGTCTACCGTTGGGTCCGCTATATTGATCATAAATAACAGCCTGTTTGGTGAAGAGGAAGGTGTTCAGTGGTTATTATCCAGGAGCCGTGTCTCTTCCTCTCAGGATGTTTGTGTCAAGGAACATTAAATGGTTCGACACCAGAAGTGTCCTGTTTCTTGGTAACAATGTCACTTCTTTTCTCTGGAGGATGTTTGCTGAAACAAATTGTGGTGTTAACTTTCAAGGTCGTAGGTTTTGGGAGGAAACTCTCCACGGCTGATGTGCACCTATTTTTAGATGTTTTGAAAAAAAGCCAAGAGATGCTGCTGTTGAAATAGTTAATGATATGAAATGCATGCCTGTGTGCTGCTGGGTGATATTATCGGTTGGAGACCAATGCGCCGTAGGCAGCAGCAGAGCTTTCAAAGACCCTCAAAGTCTTTTGTGGTTCTTCCAAGGCTGTTTCTTGCACTGAGAGGAGTGGGACTGGGATTTATTTTCAGAGTAGGAAGCATATTTAATCACTGATAATTGATGATAACTCCAATCAAGCCTCCAGGATTACATCTGGTGAAAATTTAAATCACGCGAACAAATAAAAACAACTATTATCATACAAATGCCACAGAGAAAGGACCAAATGTCATGCCCATTTCCGACAGTCTTCATCAGCACGGTGATCAAGCGTGATCAGGGTGAAGGAGCCATTGTCATGGAGATGTGCCTCCCTCTCTTCTGTTGAAGATGATTCAATGAGGCTCTGAGAGGGTGAAAAACTCAGACAGATTTTTCACAATAACAAGGGGAGGGAGCTCAGTAAAAACAATATTTATCTTATTAATTAAAATTTTTTCCCAGATATAAAAACACTATTGAACTGAACTGAATTACCATTTTTTGTTCCCCAAACAGAAATTGTATTGTTGCATTGTAAATTAAAATAAACAAGAGATGAGGAACTGTAGGATGATAGTTGAAATCTTCAAAGTGCTGTGTGAATCCATTGGAGCATTGTGTTTGTCGCCTGGCAACAACTGTGGCGATGAAGTCTCATGCAGCACTGTCAGGTAACACGGCCGGGTGAACGCTCTCAGTAGACAGCATGGATGAAAACTGAGTCAGCAGTTAAACATCTGGCGTGCAGAGGTGCTCCTTCACAGTCGCATGTCCAAGATTACACCATCTGTTGCCAACAACAACTCCTGCTTTACTTCTGCTTGTCTGTCCGTCTTTTGTCCATCTTCCAAAATCCACGTAGAGACATGCTGGAGTCCAGATCATGGTCTCGGACCTGTCTCAAAAAACATATTACTGCTGTCTCCCTTCAGCGATACAAGCTATAATAAAAAATTAAGCAAAGCTTTTTGTTTTAACTGAGAACTAATTTAACCATTGGATTTAATCAGAGAATCAGAGCATCTGTGTAACCTTTTCTTTCTCCCCCCTCAGGGATAAAACCTATCAAAAACTGGAGTATAGTGTCTCTTCTGTTTTTCAAAACAAAACACTTTGTGATTTCCATAGTCAGAATGACTACTACAGAGCATCCTTCTGACAAAACAATGAAAATAAAAAAAAATACAAATAAGCTTTCAAGCTGTATTTTTGTCTGTAAAAGTTAAGTCTGTAAAAGAATACTTCTATAAACTATTTCTCTATAAAGTCCTTAAAACATGGACTGTAAGTGTCTTAACATCTGAGGATATTCTGTCAGTCCTCCATTTTCAGGTTATCTATCACTTCTCCTCCCTTAAATTCAGTCCTGCTACATCCATTACACAGTAAGTTGTTCCAGTCCCTACATCTGTCATTTTCTAGATCAAACTCCTCACTTTGCCTTTAGACCCTCTGGATATAATCCTGCACAAACTTGACTCTTGGTTCAAACATATTACAATTAGTTTACAATGACGTGCAGATGCTGAAATTATTGAAGTGGGAATGATGCTGTTATGATCCTGAGAACATAAGATGGACTTAGATTAATCCACTGGTGCACAACCTGTTGGTGTGAAGGCAGCTCATAAACCTGGAGGAACTGAACCAGCTGATTGAAAGCATCTCTTTAAAATTGATTCCCCTCATGAAACAGTTAAATCTTCTTCCTTCACTTCACCCTTTCAGCTCGAGGCTTTATGTTGATTGATTCCCCAGCTATGCGGACATATCTCACCTGTGGGTGACACCCACAGACAAATACTGGTTGAGGTTTCTCTTTAGCTTATTGGAGTGAAACACGGCTGCGAGCTGTGACTAAATTTAAACCAAACAGTCTACAAATTCCTCTTTTTAAAACCCGGAAACATAGCAAAAATCTTTGTTTATGAAGGGAAGTGATGGTCATTTTGAGAAGTTCTTCATGCTTTAATTTTTTTTCTTTTTTAGAGACAGCAGCCCATTAACAAGTTCCCATAATTCAATGCTTTGTTTCTGTGTATACTCTGGGTAACACTTCCTAGCATTGTGTAGAGTTAGAAGAGAGACTATGTCTTTATTTGACATAAATGATGTGCTTGACCACTTGTAAAGATAAAATATAACCTGCAGCATTTAATATGTATTTGAAACAAGGATGGTTAAGACTTCTGTTAATAATATATGATTGGAAATTAGCTTATCTCTCTAATGAGGTGTAAAAACACATTTTAATTTGAAATGAATGTTAGAAAAAAAAGAAGAAACAAGTAAACATGTTTTGTTACTGTTCATGAAATCTGAAGGACCTTCTGCACCTCACATGGGAATAAATCCTGAATTCTTTAAGTCTATAATTCATTTTTCAACTAAAAGTTGCTCACTTTTTTTAAAAAAAATTGCTAACTTTTTTTTAAGGGAAAGTACTCCTGTGGGTTAAGGACAAGGTTTTATTGCAGTTCATCATTTTGTAGGGGCAGATTTCATGTGGGTCTCAGCTAAACTACAATTTTCTTCTCCTCACATTCACCGTGCAGCGTCCTTGCTGACTGAATCTTGATTATAAACAGAGGCTGTGTCTCAGCGTCGCTGTGCTGTGATGACACGGAGGGTAGCAGACCTTTCAGAGGAGAGCACAAACCAGAAAGACAGAAGTAGTCTGCTTCACTCTTTCAGGGAGAATACATATGGAAATGAATCCAGGTTTCCTTGACAACCACATTTGAATTTTTTTTTTTTTTTTGGCTCATTCTGATTAGTGAGGGACTCTAATTCATACAATATGTAATCATATTTTGTATCCAGACACTAGTGATGCCTTTTTTCCCGAAACAGTTGCATTCAAATATGCCCAGCTTTTATTTCCTCTGTTTGTCTCTTTTTATCCTACTCTCAGTTAGTTTATTCTCCTTTTTTGGTCTGTTAACCTGACAGACATTTTTCATTTGTTGCTATGAATCATCTCCATCTCCTCTCACATCAGCACCTCTTGGAGTGGTTGTTGTCACTTTTGTGTAAGTGGAATCAGCCACACGTATCCTTGTTACTGCCGCAGCAGGTATCAGACATGTCTAGCGGTGTTTCCATGCAATTACCACAAGTAGTTCTAGTTGGTTTCTGAAAAATGTTAAAACTGATCCAAAGTCTACATATATGTGCCTCTGGGAAATACTAAAATAAATATTGTTGTATTGTAATATTGTTCACATGATAACAAGAAAACATTTAATCCTCTCTGAAGACATTTGCATGTATAAAAAAAAAGCTATAAATCCCTGTCACTGTCATAAATTCATTTGTCACAATAAGAGAAAGGCAAAAAAGATTAATCAAAACTTTGATTTTTCCAGATTATGCGCCAGTGAATGTAACCTCAGAGAAAAGGCTAACCTGTCTGTTTAAACCTACATTTTCATTTTTTCAAAGATTACTTTTAGCAATATGTTTTATTGTAGTTTTATTCCAACTCATGACAGTCTACAGTGTAACATCACCTTCCACCCCACTACCTCTTTATACTGTAAGCATTAACTAGCATGCTATACAGTAATAGTTTAATTACAGTTTAGCAAAATGCAATTCAAAGACATTACAGTTGACAAAGGAAAACATGGGCATATAATGGTTATAGATCCTTAGACTCTTTAAATATTACATTCTTGATCATTAGTGACAGTAATTGATGTAATAAATAGTCATGTTTTAATGCATTTGATCAGTGTTTTAATTTGTTTATGAATGAGACTCCATCATTAGGGAACCACTTTCTTTTTTCGAGGGAAGAAATTTAAATATTATATCTAATTTGTTTGAAATTATTTGTCTCTGTGTCAAAAATAAAAAGTGATGTAGTTTTTAAAACTTCTGCTTGTAGGTCCAGAATTTCATGTGTGAGCAAATTCAGGAGGAGACTATCTAAAAATAATTAATTTATAATTTTAAACAGTTTCTACAGTCAGAAAGAAGACGCATAGATTTGTCCTGCACAGGAGGAGTGATGGGTTTGGACTGGACTTACTGTCCAAAAAGACTTAAAAGTAAACTAAAACCCACCAGTGATTAAAAACAAACCCTTTACAATAATGTGGTCTGGACACATGTTCAACACCAAGTCTTTTGGCTTCAAATATGTATTTATTTACTAAAGATCAAATATAGGCTTTCAGTAGATACCTCTTTGCCCTTTACCAGGTAAATTACTGGCATATAGACATACATGTGAAAAAAAAGTCTGAAAAAGGTCACAAACATTACAAAAAAAAACAACAAAAAAAAATCATTGTAGCATTATCTAATACCCCTCTAGGGCTGAAACTTTGTAATTCCCAAGATTTTACTCAATGCTCTATGAAGGATTAAACTAACAGTGAGGCACAGTGGTGGAGGTGTCATGGTATAGGTTGCTTAGCAGCATCATGGTTTGTTGTCAGTAATTTAACAGGTTATTAGCTGTCATGGATTGTCTAAATTGTATTAAATAGAGCTTGAAGATGATGCTTCTGTCTTGGAGCTGAAGCTAAACTGGACGTTAACATTTGTTTGTCCGTCAGACATAACATCGTGAGCCCCAGCAGGTCAGCAGTGGGCCCCTGAATACAATTTTATAGTAAATACTTAAAGAACCCAGCAGAGAGTCTGAGGTGTTTGTTCAGTGGGAAAAACTCTTCAGATACCTGCAATCCACAGAGTCCAGAGGATCTACTGATAACTTCCCAACACCAGAGACCAGAGGTCTAGGAACCCTGCTATGAACATCAACACCGTAAATGTCTTCTCTGAGGTAGTCAGGAAAATGGAGATGCTTGCTTCTGCAGCTTTCATTTTAGTAAACAACAATTTTCACAGAGAAAGCAGATATTTTTCCAGACCACCTGTCATTTGTAATTACATCTGATCTTTGATTCTCTGCAGGGCTGCATAAACTGCTTCCATCCTCCTTGTTTCAATCAAGCAAGTCATAATTTATAACTATCAGTTTAAACAATGGTAGGGTTTATTCACTTTTGAAAGCCTCAGCTTCCCTCTGCATGTACGAGAACGTGTGTGTGTTTGAGAGTCAGCAGCCAGCGTTGCTCAGGTGCGTTGTACTCACTCCCATCTCATTTCACACCTGCCTGATGGCTAGCTTAAACTTTGTGCTGTGCTGTGACACCAGTAATAATAAAAAGGTGTGATAATGAGACAAAAGGAAAGCTAGAATATTCAAGAAACCCTCCCACCCCCCCCAAAAAAACAAGGAGATTAGCAAAATCCTGGAAAGGAAACATTAAAATATTGCAGATGCATGCTTTTTTATGAATAGCCTTGAGCAGATGGTTGAACACGCTGGAAAAAAAAGTTAAAAATATCATGGAAATGTGTAACATTACAAAATATTTCTTTGCCCACCTTTAATTTCAGAGATAATAAATCTTCTTTATTCATAATATATCATATTTCACACACACACAGGCACATACACATATATATATATAACTTTGTGGGCAATTAACTCACCATACATGTCAGTGTTGACAAGTTCTGCTGTCTTAGAAATTTATTTGATTATAAAGCTTTTTTTTTTCTTTCCTTTTTTTTTTTAAAGAGGAAGCCAGGTGATTCTTTAGAGAAAACAAACATCACTCATTGCCCTCTGAAGGCCATCGGTGGTCTCTGCTTTGCCTTGCTGCCTCGGTTCAGTCATCATCACCGCCACGGCTGCCCCTCCAACACAATGATTAGAACATGGCAGCTGGACCCCGGTTTTGCTTCTGAAGGTAATAATCCACTAAATTCTGTCTTCTGACAAAATGTCAGCTATTAGAAATGTTACAGTTACAGACTTTTTTTTTCCCCCGCACAGCGTCTACTTCTCATGTATGTTCCATATCTGTGCTGGTTGCCACCGCCAGAGGGAAATCAGCGAACTAATCAAGTCCTTGGCTCACAGAAATTACTGTTGCATAACTAATTGTCAGCTGAAACAACAAATTGAACTGCTGGCTGTTATTTCAGAATACTGTGGTGAGGAAAATAATCACAAAAGGAGGAAAATAACATCCTGTGAGATTTCTAGCTAACAGCTACAGTACAGCATTTGAGAGTGAATAACTGCCAGTCACAGGTATCACGGCAGGGATGGCTTTCTGTGAAGACTTCACCATTTCCAGGAGGAGCGGATCTGGGAAAAGACTGGATTTGGGAAACATGAGTGGTCTGTCATCTCCTAACAATGAAACGATGAAAGGTTGACAATGTATCAGTAACTTGTTCAGTGCGATCTGCTCAATATATTGTCCAGCCATTAGTGGGCTTTTTTCGTTGGTAATATTTTTGATGTTCTGGTTTTTGGAGATGGGACCCTGCGTTGTGGAAAGAGTGAGCTCATATGTCCAAGGTAGACAATGTTTGTCTTAGGAACATAAATCTGACTCAGGGAGACATGAGAAATCATCCTGGTCTAATAGAAAAACATGAAGTAGTAGTAACATGTAATACAATTTGGTGGACTATGACTGTTTTTTCTAGCAGCTCTGTGTTGCCATGACTCCTCTGAAACAGCGCTGAATCCAGAAGTGAACACAACTTAAACTGAGACATACCTGAAGGGAAAATTAGAGAATTCTTTCAGCAAGTGATTGAATTATGTCCCAGCTTTCTTGACAGATAGTATTTTAAGAAAGAATTTCAAAAATATAATTCTGTAAATAGCTTTGAAACTAAGATACATTTTCTAGTGTCCTTGACAACAAAAGAAACAAAAAACATAACAATCCATAAACCAGACCCTTTTCTGTCATCCTTCCCTCCACAAATTATTTCATGCTGTTTCAGTGATACACTCTTTAGTGCTCTGAGACACACCTTCGGTGAGGTTATTTTGTGTTTTTCAGCATCATACACTCTCACTTTGATGACCCAGCCAGGGTTGATCAGATCCTGACTTGTGTCCCAGCAGCACTGGCCCACAGGACAATTTTCTTAAGCCACAGATATTTGGAGGCCCTTTCTGCTGCCTACATCAGACTAGATGGCTTTCTTCATAGCAGTTCACTTCAGCAGGCTCACAGCGTGTCTTCCAGCCCGTCCTTTTGTACTGCTCCACCAGCTCCTGGTACTTAGTCTAGTTTCCATTTATTCGCCTCTTTGGTGCAGTCCTCCTTTGGAACTATAAGCTTCTTCAGGATCACTTGCTTTGCACCACGTGACATCAGCACCACATCTAACCTTAAGTAGATTGCTTTAATGTAGCCTCGAAACTTGACTTGCAAGATCAACTCGAAGTTTCATGTCCACTCCCAGCACTGGTTTGGTCTGGACTGGCTGGCTCCTCCCACTTCCAGGGAAAGCTGACAGCACTCCGATGGTAGGCAAACTTGTTGTCCGCCAAAGCTATGAAGATTGTTCTGCAAAGGTCTTCAGCACCTGGGCATGTTGATAGCGGTACTTAGGATCTGCTCTAGGGAACCTCTCGTGGGGCACAGTGAACAATGTTGTGAGTTGTCCTAGATGCCGAGGTTTGATGGAACGAGTAGAACATTGCAGACCACGTGGACTCGCTGGGGTTCTGCCTGCTAGATCATGGTCCAAAGAGTGATCTTCCTTTCCATTGCACCCTTCTGCCTTCTCCATGTTTCAAAATGCAGCATACCTACCATCCTGTAGCTTGTATAGCTCTTGATTGGTTTCTCAGTGACCGATGGAATGACAACATCATCCAACTGGAAGTAAAAGCTGTCCATTTTTTTTCCTCATGTAAGCACCATAAATCTAGATTTGGCCAGCTTGAAATTGGTCCTTGCCTATGATATGAGTTTCTTTGGCCCTAAAGTATCCAATGGCCTTCCTTCCAAGGATGCTGTTGTGACACTGAGGTCATCCTCAAAGGTTCTGATGAAAGTCTTTGAGGATCAACCTCAGCTACCTAAACCACCACGATCATAGTGAGGGCCAAGAAGATGATAGCGATGGTGCACCATTTTATAATCTCCTTCTCAAGCTGATACCATCTTGATGTTATGTTCCCAACTGTGACTCTGAGTCTAAAGTATTGGTAGTAATCCAGGATTAGGTCCTGCATTCATCTTCAATAAATCTACTTTATCTAAACCAGTACTGTGTTGCGCTTAGACCCCCCACCCTCACCCCCCTCACACACACATACATACACACACATGATTTCACTATTTAAAGAATTTTACCTTTTTGCCTTTTTAAAATTTATTTAAATTTTTTTAAATTTTACTGTGGTTTCAGCTTGGAAACTTACTTTACACAGCTGTTTACGTCACTGTGAGGAAGTAAAATGTCAAACTTAAACATGGTATGAATTCCTACGTTTTCTGACCTTTCTGAAGCTGAAATACCAGCTTACTTCTCAACTGCTGATGCACACAATATGTGGAGACCTTATAATTAAAATAAAACAAACCCACCCACAATCCAAACAACACAAATGTGACAGTTTATATAATCTGATGAAACAGAAATGATCAGTTGTAATTGTTTCAACTATCAGCAGCTGATGGGAGTCTTGTGTGATCTTGTCCCGTGTTTTCATTAAATATGACCATGTTGAGGCATAACTCATCCCGTGACAAAAATCTAACAACAAGCTCATTTTAAAATGTCTGTAGTCTCTATCTCTTGCAACGAGTGAGATGATTCAGGGAGGCAGCGCAATGCTTCCCACAGTTTCCGCTGGGCTGAAGATTGATGTGGATAATCATGCCGCTTGCATAGGCTAATCATATTCTCTCCTTTGCCCCTCAGGAGAGAGGAGAGAATATAAACATATCAGTGATAGCATTCGTTTTTGCAGCTCAGGTCACACTTCGCTCCCTTTTCAGTGTATTTCTAACATTTGTCAAAATTGGGCTCATCACATAAGCTCTGCCATAACAGCGAGCACCTGCCTCACACTGAAGCATTACAGTATTTTTAGCCTCTTTGCTTTGTGGAGTAGATGGCTCTCTGCAGTAACCCTATATCTCATTATCCCCTGCAGCATAGCCAGGTGTCGGTGGGTGTTCTAACAAGTTATGAGAAGTTAAACTGAGTGACCTGCTGTGTGGGTTAGCTGTCCCCACCCAACTGTGGTTGTTCAGGGTGAGCAATGAGTCAAGGCTTTAGGCTTAGAAGTGCATGTAAAGGGTAGATAGATAAATGGACAACAATTCACCACAGAGACCTCTGGAGGAGCTGAAGGATGAATCCAATGAAAATCTGTGACCTCCACCCACTGTAACTTCCTCTTCTTGATTTGAATGTGTGGGACTCCCCACCATGATGCCCACTTGTCATCATGAATTTCAGTGGGTCATTCACTCAGGCAGAGCTTGCAAGTTGTGTGTCCATTACTCCTAGATTTGCACAAAACCTAAATATTGCAAAGAAAAACCTGTAGTGAAATGACATATAAACAGCTCCCAAATATCGTAAAAACCTTGTCATGCCTTCATGAGGTGGTTTTACAAATGTGTCAATAATCCATAAAAGTACAATGTAAATGCTTTTTCCACATTTGCACATCTGTGATATCACCGGTCAGTCTAAAGTAATCGAAATCTAGTATCCAGCTGTTTTTGGCCTTGTTAATACAATGTCATTATGTATTACATAAGCACTTTGGCTCTAAATAATCACTTGAACGATCGCCTGTTGCCTTCTTCTCGTGACACTTGTCACAACAGTGGTAGCAGCAGGTACAACTACTTGCCCAGAATTAAATATGTTTTCATCTATGCTCTTCAAGTCAAAATTTTCTTTTCCTTGGTTTTAAAGAGAAGTCTCGTAGGATGGGATGCCCAGATACAGGGATATGGAGAGAGAAGTAGGAGAGTTATGCTCATAAAAAGAAAAACACTGTTCTGTGGAAAAACCAACCTGCAGCAGCACCTTTGTCGCAAATGCGAGTTTTGCTTTTGCTTTTCAAAAAATTGTAATGACAATCCACCTACAGACTGGATGTGGGGCAAATATGTAAGCAGGAGGCCATTGCCCATTGGCACCTGATCATTAACTCTCACCATTGATCCCTTTTAACTGCCATTTATGTTCTAGCATGCCAAATATCTGGGTGGTGGTTACTTTGCACTTTATTGGGCCTCCCCCAGGGCCTGAAACATGTACTTGCTTGTGATATGCTTCCCCCATCTGGTTGGGGGTGTTATTGCTTCATAAAAGGCTTTGAATATATTCCCTGATCTAAGAAAGTAATTATAGCAGCCAGTGTTGCTGTTAATTATTGTAACCACCAGAGTTGAATGTAAAATAAACAAGGGGACTGTGGTTATGCTGCCATTATTACGTCTGAATATGTATCCTTACACAGTATGCCTTTAATGGTTATCTACAAGCAGTGCTGCCTGTAATTTCATTTTTTCTTTTAAATTTTCTTTTGGCTTCAGGGGGGAAAATTAGGGAATTATTTTGGTATTTTCACTCATAACCATGCAGGATGGAGATTGCAGTCCCCGAGAAAATGTCTGTGGATAGCTACAGTGCTAACGTAGACAAAATAGATCCCTTCAATAAAGATCAACGTCTTTTTTTTTAAACTTTCACATCAAATAGATCATTACCCTTCATCAGGATTCACAAACGATGTATATTTAGTTTAAATATCTAGTGGTTTCTGTTTACCATGCTGGGCTCATTTTTCTCATTGTCTCTGCTTTGCACTGAGTTGATGAGCTGCGTTCTGGGGGAGTTTTGTAAAGGTCAGTTTGCAGAGTATAAAAAGACAGCAGAGACATCACAGACCCAGCCAGCGGAGAACCTGCGAGAGTCTGAAACCCCTGAGGAAAATTCAAACACATGTTAACCAGTCCAAACACACCTGAGTGCATCCAGGTGCAGGTTTTCTGACGTTCACTGCAATAAACAACTGACAAAACACACCTGCTCTGCAGTTAAAGCACTGGTGTATTTATGGATGATAGAGTGTAATTTCCTTTTTGGGGTTAGTAAAGCATTTTTGAATTTGCATGGGGTTTTGCCACAAACAGTCCTGGAAATAAAATGAATGATTTTAGAAATGAAATGCACAGAAAAACTCTAAAATTTTAGATATATTCCCGATGGTTCAACAAATGAGACATCAAATTATGCTTTACCACTAAACTCTGGTGATATGAGAACACTGCAACTAGACAAAGTCAAAAATAAATGAATTAACATCATTGGATTTGTTCATACTGCTGCAAATGATTACAACAATAACTTTTCTGGATAGCTCAATAATTTGCAGGTACCGATTATGAAACCCATACAAGTGACAGATGTTGTGTAAGCAATCAAAACCATGTTAAATATTTAATCAGTACTAAAATTGGCAGGTAATTACATCAGTCCAGTGGTTTAGTGAGGTAATTTCAAGAGCTTTGATGGCTGGTGCTCACAGCCAGCTTTCTAATGAAGCTCCCCTAACACGAGCCACAGGCCATGAAAAGCATGTAGGTGTTGTAAACAGGCAGCAATAAGAGGAATCTCTCAAGTCAGACATGTCTAATTGGTACATTAAGGTACAACAGTGAGGGATGCTCACAATGGTTATTTGTTTGGTGAGTTGCTGCGTGACAGGTGGAAGGAGAGGCTGCTCTTTCTGGGAGGGAAAAATTAAATGGATGTGATGGAGCACATCTATCAGACTTATTGTTGTGATGGAGAGGCACTAAAGACAAACTGGGTAAAAATTCAGCTGACTGAAACTGTAGCGATTGGCTTACATAAAGATAATTATGTGTGTACTACAAGCTTTCTAAAACTCATATATGAGATTTTAACTACAGTTTCGATGTTCTAATTTGTTTATGTTTCCAGAACAGAAATGTGAAGATGAAGCCAGGTTTATATATTTACAGTTTTATTGTCATAATGTAGGGTTTCTGACTCTAAATGTTGTTTCCTTATGTGGTAGTGGTTGTTGTTTGGCTTCCTTTGTTGTCCTGATTGTCAACAGCTGTGTCTTGTTAGCAATTAAATGTCTGTGAGCATGAATAATAGCAGGTTCTGTGTTCTGGATGGTTTACCACCTCCAGGAAAATTTCTAGTGTACAACTGATGACTTTACTTTGCTCATAATATCCTATAATGCAAAACACCAAAACAAAAGAAACTCAAAGCAGTTTCCACTTGGGCTGTACACATTTTCTCCATTTTCAATTCAATAAATTAAATTTTAAAAAAAAACGTTATTTGTCCCTGTGGGGCAATTGGTGATGCACAGAGTAGTTATCAGTTTCACAGTATGTGGAAGTAAAAGAAAGAAAAAAGAAACAAGAAGAAGCAGGAAGATAAAGTCAAATCAAGGAAGTAATGTAGAAAAAATAAGTATTACAAGATAAGTTAAATATATCGTACCACTACAACATAATATAATATAATATAATATAATATAATATAATATAATATAATATAATATAATATAATATAATATAATATAATATATGCCATAAGGTGTGCCATACAGTGTGGGTATAGTATGCTACTGTACAGTATACTATTAATGATTATAATACAAGGTGTACAATAATAATGTGCTGTATTTTACTATAATACCATAAAGTATACCATGAACTGTGCTTATGTGATAGTAGCAATAATAGAAATAAATAATGACAGTACTGAGTTATTGGTGAGTAATTTGTGCCTATACAAAACAATTGTGCAAGTTAACAATAGTGTAAGTCGTGTATGTGATGGTGCAAATATGAAATGGTCTGATAAAGAGTAGCAGCTGAGTAAGAAAAGTGACTAAGTGTCCTGAATTTGTGGAGGAGTGAAGGGGATTGGGGGGAGGGGAGCTGTTTCCTGGATTGTTGGAGTGAGGAGAGGGCTGTGAGTGGTGAGCCAATGATCTTGGAGTGTGTTCTGAAGGCAGGTCCGGTTCTGGAGGCTGATGGAATTGAACCAGCAGATGGAGGAGAAGCTGGGCACACTCTTGAGGAAGAGAAATGGTTGAACAATCTTACTTGGTCTTACTTACTCCAAACAAGTTCGGTTTCCTCAGGAGGTACTGCTGCTGCTGGCCTCAGTGTTGAAGGAAAAGATCACCAACTGGTCAAAGATGGTGCCCAAGTATCTGGACTCCTCCACAACCTCCACAGGTCTCCCATGAATGGTGCTGGTGACTACTGAAACTAGATCCCACTACTTGCTGGAGAATGTCACCACCATCTCCTTGGTCTTCTTCACGTTCAACTGCAGACAGGAGCTGTCACACCAGTCCACAAAGTCCTTCAGGGTCAACCCATGGTGGCGTGATGGTCCCGAGAGCACAGACAGGAGAACTGTGTCATCCCCAAGCTTCACTAGGTGACAATTTTTCTACCTCATGGATCATGCTGCCCTGCTGCTGAACACAGAGAAGTAAACTTCTTCATGGATGGACTGGCTTGATCCCAGTGTTGCTAATAGCAACCCATTGCTCCCATTGGTGAAATTATTTATTGTGCGATTAACTGAGTTGTTTCTTACAGAATAAATGGAGAGATCCTCATTTGTATCCCTGAAGTTAAATGATCAGCTCAGCCCAAAATCAGATATTTATTAGCTCTATTTTGTTTGTATTTAGAAAATGGAATAAAATAAACTTTATTGCCCATCCTCTTGGGATACCTGGAATCTCTATTATGAGTACCTAAAATACATAGTTTTTTTGATTGTTTTGTTTTTTTTTTTAAAATTGACATAACTCCATAAAACAGATGAGAGCTCAGGGTATCCTTATGCTTTTCCTTGGAGCTGAAACTGATACTCAACAGCCATTGGCTCATCTGTGTTTGAGGGGTGGATCTTAGCTATAGGTCATTGGAGTCTATACTCTTGTGACCTCACTACCTTCACTTGCATTTGTCATCTCCTTGTCTTCCTAGTCCATTGCCATTTTATTGTTATGCCTCTAATTTTGCTTTCTGTTCTCCTTGTCTGCCTCATCTGGGGATGCTTTTATTTTCCTGTCAGTTTATGTGTTTGGTTTAAGGTTTTTAGAAATCACTGCTGTGGCAGCACTTTCATGTTGTAATAATAACAATGAAAAGACTTTTATTTGTTATTGTACCTTCCACTCTCCTGCTTTTGCTCCAATTCCTGCAATATTTATGAATCATCAAAGAATATAAAACTGTTGCTTTGATAATGAATAATAATTTTAAAAAAAGTTTTACAGAATAAATCATGAACCTACAGTCTTCAATTCTTTTTCAGTATA